>JZLH01S0058522.1:25695-36495 GCA_001188425.1 Eucidaris tribuloides | reverse complement strand
TCAGTATTTGTTGTGTCAAGCAAAATTGTTGCGTAGCTTTCTATGGGATAAATGTCTATGGGGGCACAAGAGTAATTCAATACTGATATGTTCATGCAACAAATTCAAGACAAATCCTTCCAGTCAAGATTTACACTTTAGGTAGTGTATTCATTGGTGTACTGTGTATGAACTCATTTGCTTATTGAGACATTTTCAAGTGTTCCCAATGATGTTATTAGCCTTTAATCTCTTGATGTCATGAATCATTCCAGGTTGAAAAACTGTTGCGGAGTGTGGCTGATGGCGACATCCTAATGGTCAAACATCACCTGGGTTGGTTGAGCGAGGACGACTACGATGACGACGACGATGACGAGGGCCAACAGATCCCCCTGGATTCCAAGCTGTGTCATCCACTGTGCCAGTGCATTAAATGTGCAATGCTACAAAAGGTTAGATTGTTGTATCCAGCTGTTTTAGATGTGATTGTTTTCCCAACATTTTCTATAATAAGCCAGTTTGCAGTTTTTGGATGTTGCAAATGACCCCATGATACCATAGATCTCTGAAGAGTGGGATTCATTACTGCCCCCCCCCCCCAATGACAAAAGGGCATAACTGACATTTTTTTTTCAAAATTGAGTTATATAGTGTAGGGTACTCAGTACGTCAAGTTAAACATGCAGAATGGAAAAATATTGATTGGAAGTGTCCCTTTGTTTCATAATCCGCTTGTTAACAGGACACTGAATATGGCTTTAAGGCTTTGAACGAAATACATTGTGCTCAATATCTCCAAAACACCAAAATGGCAGTTATGCCCTTTTGTCATGTGTGTGGGGGGGGGGGGCAGATTAGGTCTTAAGTGAGACATTTGAGTGCAACTATTTGTGTAGTGGTGGAGAGCTGTATAAATTATTTTGGTTAAGTTATGTTGAAAGAATACTTGCACATTTACATTGTTTAGCTGTTGCATGCATGAATATTTTGTAACCTAGCTTACATGAAGACTTGTTTAGTATTCATCAAATTAGTGCTTTGCACAACTCGGTCCTGGTGATCTTTATCTGCACATGTGCAAATGGCAAGTCTGAGCAGACTTATTGAAATCTGTTTGCTTGAAATATAAAAAGTGGTTTTCTTTTTAGTTCATTAAAGTTTTCCATTTTCCAAATATTAAATTTCAATTTTCTGTTGGTTTTCTTCAGTTCTGCTTCTAACAATCACAAATTCTGTTTTGTTATTTTTTCATAGATGCACTGATTTTCTTGTAATTTCTTCCTCAGTCTAAGATTGTTTACCCCCACCCCCCTTGCAAAGATATAAAGAAAACACTCTTGAAACCATTTTAATGAAACACTTTCATTTTGAATCAACTAGCATTATAGACTAAAAAATTACTATATTTTGGTTTTTCACTATCAATATTCATTGTTTTGTGTATATTCTTCTCAATTACTTTGTATACATCATAGATTGCAAGTAGTTTGTGATTACGTGAATGTGAATAGTCTAAATAGGCCTTCGTTTTTTGTGCAGAGGACTGCTGTCAGTCCCAATGGCCTCAGCGTCAACTCCTGCAACCAGGAGGGTTACACGGCCCTCCACGTGGCCGCCCTGCACGGCCACGAAATCATGGTGGAGGTCTTGTTACGGCGGGGGGCCAACATCAATCACAGGAACACTAGCAGTCAACAGACCACCCCACTCCACCTCGCAGCCCAGTGTAACTATCCAAAGGTAGGTTGGCAGTAGGGACACTGGAAAGGGATCTAGCATACTGCTGCACATTACATTTACAGCTAATGGCTGACCTGTATTGGATGGAGACTGTCCCATAATAAAAGTTGCGTTGCCATTCTCTCATCCCGTGCGTGGTATTGTTGTGTCGCTCACAGTCTGCCCATGTGTGTGTGTGTGTGATGAGCGTGCAACAGTAACCTCTTCGAAAAATTGTAAAAACAAACACAATACGTTGATAACGTTAGTCATACAAGTGATCAGCCGATATCATTGTTTCAAACAAAAATCAGCACTGTCGCAAGATTCGCTAACTGTGGAAAATTTTAACTCGGCAATTGGTATTGTGTGTGCGTGCTATACTACAGCTTTGTTGTTGTTGTTGTTGGTTTTATTGGCGTTTTGCATTCTTTAAAGAATATTTACGCCAATATGCGCGCACAGACACAGTGCATGCAGTACAGTTGTGCACTAGTCACTGTAGTAAGTGATAGTAAATACATGTATTCATAATTGCCAAGTTAAAATTTTCTGATGATATTGGCTGATTACTTGTATAACCAACTTTATCAACGTGTTGTTTGTTTTTACAATTTATCGAAGAGGTTACTGTTGCACGCTCATCACACACACACACACACGGGCAGACTGTGAGTGACACAACAATAGATGAGAGAATGGCAACGCAACTTTTATTATGGGACAGTTACTGGAGGGCACTTTGGGGGTTGTGTATATTGAGCAGAATCACTGGGTTATACTGTAGTAGTTGGGATCGGCTTCAATACCTGACCTCATGATCTTAGTCTTGGTCTGCAGACCTGTAGTACATTATCGTAAAAAGGGAACGTACAAGGGAGAAAAGACCAAAATCTCAATAATTGTCACTTATTGCTACAAAAATTATGCACAATAATGCCAGTAACAAAATAGAAATAGCGAGAGTCAACTAACCACCAGTGACTTGTTAATTTTTTATACGCCCGGCTACGGGACGTATTATGGTATCACGCTCGGTGTCCGTCTGTCCGTCTGTCCGTCTGTCCGTCCGTTAACTTTTCCTTGTAAACGCGATAACTTCACTTTGACTAAACCTAGGGTCATGTAATTTGGTGTGTACGGTACTAGCATGGTTCCCAGGAAGCCAATTGATTTTGAGGTCGAAAGGTCAAAGGTCAAGGTCACAGTGACATGTTTTCATCTTACCCTTGTGAAGTCCTTGTAAACGCGATAACTTCAGTTTGACTTAACCCAGGCTCATGTAATTTTGGTGTGTATGATACTAGCATGGATCCCAGGAAGCCTATTGATTTTGAGGTCAAAAGGTCAAAGGTCAGGGTCACAGTCACATGTTTTCATTTTCCGCGTTACAGGCGGGCGTATTATGTGCTCGCCCCAGCGACACTCTTGTTTCATTTTATTGATTACTACTAATTATTTGTCATCTCAAATTTGTTAGCTATACAAAGTTTGAGATGACCTGACCTGAGGTGCAGCACAAACTTATTTATGACCTGCCAATTTAGTTTGTGTTGCATATAGGAATGTTGTAGATGTTTCACTGTATTAGTTATGAACGTACTAAACTGGTATACTCTAAAATGACTTATTCTAAATAAGCCATGTCTTATCAAATATGCAAAGTATTCGCTTACTTTTTGCTGAAAGTTGAATGAAGTGCCGTCTTTCCATTATCTGTTTGTAATTTTTTTAGCTATATATTGTTACTATATTTTTCAAAACAATGCAGTAGATAATTTACATTATCATGAGCTTATGAACAGGTCAATTCTAAGTTACATGAAAAAAAAGAGAAAAAAAGACTATTACTGCTGAAATGACTTGCAAAAAAAGTTGAGACAGAAGCTACAATAACATTTAATTCATCACTTTTACATGTATTTAATACATGTAATGTGAGAGGTATCCCAGGAAAATTACCAATGATCTCTTTACCCTCTTTCATCCTTACAGGTTGTTTTAAGATTACTACAACAAGGTGCAAAGTGCAATATCAAAGATGCAAGAGGAAACTCACCTTTACATTACTGTTGTCTTAATGGCCATGTAGAGCCAGCAGGTCTACTTATTGCGGTAAGCACTCGTAACCTGTTACCAACAAGATTTTGTTAATATCCCCATAGAGTTTAATTCATGGCATATCTGATTCCTGTAGGCAACAGGTGTGTCACTGGTGCAATTATTTCCACAGATAAAACCCTTTCAAGTAGTGCTGTGAGAACAACTAAATTGATTATTTTTATTATTATTGTATTATTACCTTCTTACATTGAATAAGAGCTGTCACTAAATCTCTGGTAAATCTAGTACATTTTCATTGGATATTTTGTGTCAAGTTTGGGATATTTATCACAGATATTTTGCGAAATGGAAAAAAAATTGAACATTGTTTTCGCATTATTTTGTAGATATCTATTGATTAAAACTGAAAATAAATTCACAAAATACATTGTAAAAAAAAATGATTTTCAGAAAGGGTATATTTCTATCTCCATCCTACAAAATTATAGCTATTTGAATATGCCATTATAGTCCAAAAGTTGCTAAATGTGGCCCTGTACTAAAATGCTCAATGCATGAAGAGTTAATGGATACTCAAGAAACTGTTTCAGAATAAATGGCTCGTGTACCTTCAGGCAAAATTTGCAGAAGAAATGAACATTCTTTTGACAGATTTTAAGTCAAAATGCCTTGATATGATGACAATGTAAATGTCACAGATTTCCAATTAATAAGAAATTGCACTGTTGTTGTTTCCTTTTACCAAGTTAGAGCAGAAAAGACTCTAAGCTTTTTGTTTAAATTCAAATTCAGCTTTATTTCCACATTAAAGACATATATAGATAACATTGAAAGTAATATAAATATAACAGGTTAACACTTGAGAGGAATTCTGAAATGTTAAGAAGTAAACAGAAAGTCACAAAAGTGACTTGTATGTATACATTGACCCCCTAAACAAAACACAACTTCATAAAAACAGACGGAGAAAAAAACACTACAGAAAAGAGAATAAATATATAGCAATGTGATGATGGAGAAGGTTAACTAAAAATTAGATGGAAGGACAAGGTGGTCTGTGGAGTAAGTCCAAAATAATACTCTGAACTTAGTTCGCTTTGGCCGTAAGTTTGAAAGTGGTATTAATCGTATAAAATCTTCACATCTTCATTTACATTGACTACCTATCCAGTCCTGTATGCAGTATTAGGTACTTTTATGAGCTTATCAGCATTTTCATCAGTTTGCTCTGTTATATCTCATTGATATGTTAACAGGGTATGAACCAGAAAGAATAATGTGTTAGTGTATTCCAGTAAAAAGTCATTATAACAGGTCCCACACACTGTGACAAAATCATACGGGGGAAAGGTCATTTCATATGCAGGTGCTGTCTTTTTGATTAACTTGCCAGAATATCTTACTAACATAGAAACATACAACAAGTTTTTGTAATTTGAAAACACATTTATATAGCATTTTGTAACATTTCACAATTACAAACCCAGTGGATCATCTCCACTCCTTTGGTTTCTCAGTTCTGAAAAGCGCTTAGAGACATGCGATTATGCCTATGTGTTACGCACTATACAAAAATGTTTCATTATTATTATTACCAGTCTTATCCTGTTTCTCTGTTTTCCACAGTATGGTGCTAATGTCAATCAGACCAACCAGAGGGGTAACACACCACTCCACGAGGCAGCCAGGTTTAACTTTGTGGATGTGGTCAAGTTACTCCTGGAGATAGGACAAGCCAACCCTCACTGCAGGAATAAGGCTCAGCAAACACCTCTAAGACTAGCTCAGGTAATACTTCATACTGTGAAACCTGTCTATAGTGGGGAAACAAAAATGTGGCCTTTATAGACAGCTGGCTGCTTTAGACCGATTCTTTAAAGATTGTGTTTGGGATTTGCAAGTCCATTACTTCCCTTCATTAGCAATACCAAACAGTAGTTTAGTACTTACAAATGGTGTGTTGAAAGTTTGAGATCCATACATCATGAATTTGTTGTTTTATAAGAAAAACTAATAACGATATGTTACCGGAATATTGTTCTTTCCGCGAGTTTAAATTTTGCTCAAATTGCGAATCGCGGTTATGTGTACGTTCGCATGACCAGTGCAGCACACTGATTGGTTAACTGGCTAAACTCCGCGCGACCTTCGGCTAACGGCTGATCAGATAATTTTGGATCGGTCCGTGCACATTAACGTCACTGTAAATTTTGAAGTTTAAATGTCCAGATTTTTACCAAAACTATGTATTCTACCCAACAGTTCTATGACAGGTGTTTATTTATACTAATCTTCACATTGTGAACAATTTGAGCTGATTTCATTCATTTTGCCGTTTTCTGACGTGCAAATCCTGTACTCTGTCTTTAAAGGGGCGAATGATTGACCTTTCATGTTTGTGTGAACAACACTATGCAATGACATAACCTGCAAAAATTAGCCATGAATAAGGTATATACATATGCAAAAAGAGTATTTTGGTTCATTTTTATCGTCATGTGCTATGAATTCCTCTCGCTGTCAATCATTGGCACTTATTCAGTCAAAGAGCCATATTGCGATGCGTATGGTACATGTAAACATTCCAAATATGCCAGTTACTAAGTGCCCATATCGCAATGTACACAACTGTTCACTTTTAACAAACATCAGCATGCGCCCCACCTCTGATACTGTATACAGTCTGGCCACCTCAAACTTTGTATGGCCTACAAAGTTCGAGATGACCACTAATTAGTGGTAATTGTTAAAAAGTTAGCAAGACACTGGCAGTAAGTTTACTCTTGTCAGTTCTATATTGTTACTGGCATCATTGCGTATCAGTTTTGTTGCATTCTGTGACAATTTATGAGATTTGGGGCATTGGGCAAGATTTGTCTTCAGGGGAATCCATGCCCGTTTTAGCGTTTAAACTTATTTTTTGTTGCTTACGTTTAGAGATTTTGAAATCCGTTTAGACAAATTCTGCACTGATTATTCCATTATTTTACTATTTTCCCCGACTTTATCGTAGATTCGATCCACATCGCAAAGACAGTCACGCTTAGTCCCATGCATGCAATCAATCTCCGTGATCGAAAGTGCATGCACACTGAGCAAGACTGGTACCTAGTTTTGTAAATTTTGTGTGTAAGACGCACACACTCTTATGCCGCGGTATATGGTAACATTCAACAGACTGGTGATCACACCAAAAAGGTATTGTGCGGTTCTATGTGCACTACCGTACACTCAATATATGACCGCATTCAATGCCCGCTCGCAGCATGTACGTTGATTGACCCACTGACGGTTCGGCCAGCCCACTAGCGCGCGACTTTAATGGGCCGATCGACGGCCGAACCCGGTCATTGATCGGCCTATTGAACTTGCGCATTAGTGGGCTAGCCGAACCATCAGTGGGTCGAACGTACGTCGCGAAAGAGCATTCGTAGACACGTTCGAAAAAACGATCAAAATGTCTTGAATAAAGTTGTCCTTTCATGATATATATCTTTGCAGTATCAAATTCAACGTGTGGTGAGTTTGTTGTGTATAATTTGATGATTGAGGACATATTTTGTGTTGCATGTTCATGATGTTTGATATGGTCGATGTCTTTTCCCTGTCTGTGTGCTGTGCATGCGTGTATTGACATAGACGTAATGATTGTGATGGACGCGAGTTGACTGCGTTGTGCAACTTAATTAGTGCAATTAATTATCTCTTTCTCTTTATCATATCGGGCGTCTAAACGATTAACCGAGGTTTTTTGATAACGTTTAACGTTTAATTAATTAAACGCAATGTTACAGGCTTAGTGGTGACCACTATAGACAGGTTAGCTGCTATAGAGAGGTGGCCACTAAGACAGGATTGACTGTACTCAAGTGCCCAGAATTTCAATAGTTGTCGCAGATTGCTACCAAACTGATATATGATACGAGAAACAAAATAGTGCTAGTTAGAATCAAATTATTACTAATAGTAACTTGTTATTTCCAGATTAATTAGTGGTCAAATCAAACTTTGTTCACCATGCAAAGTTCCACCTGAGGTGGGACATAATATTCAAAGCATGCACATACACATGACCAGCCTGTATTATATGCGCATTTAGTAATTGGTGTATTAGGAAGTTTTAGGTGTTTACCATACATATTTTGAGATATGATTGATATATCTCGAGCTTGGGTCCATAGAAAATGTGTGTTATATCGAAATCAAATTCCTCTCAAATGATTTGAAAGTACAGGTGTAATAAATTTTAAACTCAATACAAAAATGTTCTAATTCTATGAAGATATCTCATGTCAGAGTATAGAATTTTCTTCTCCTTCTTCTTCCAGTTTCAGTACCAGCCTCTGGGTAGAATACTTTCTTAATGTGTGTGGGTGCTTGCATGTGTGCTGTGTATATGGCTGGTAACAGCTGTTATCAGAAAGTGTATTATGTGCAAGGCAAAACTTCCCTCAACTTCCTACAATGATGGAAATATCTGCGATGTTATATTGCAGGGACAGAGTGACATTGCACGTCTGTTAAAGGCGGCCATGGCCCGGGACGATGATATGGAATCTGTGGCCTCAACAGAGACTAATGCCTCCAGTGGGTCATCCCAGATGGATCCTTTAGATGCCGTCATCATTAATCACAACCACAGCCAGCCAGTTCCTCATGAAGAAAGTATGTTTAAGATACTCCTACATTATTGCAAAATAATATAGGAATTGGTAAATTTGTATTTCTGAAAATGACACAGACTCATTGAAAAATTCAAAACACTGTCTTGTATGTAGTAATTTATTATCTGGGCTGCATAATTGTTCAAATAGATTAATGTACAACAAAGACTACAACAGTTTTGAAAATTATGCTGTCATAATCACTATCAAGATATTCATGAATGAATATTGTCTTCATAATAACTTCGCTAGATGGTTTATTCTAACACTGCATGTGGTAATGAAACTGGTCCAATTTTTCACTTCTTTTTTAAAGCACGTAGTGATGGCTATTAAATGTCTTTTTTAAGGGTTTCATTTTTATACCACACTAGAGACATTGGGACCATATAGGGCCATGCAGATCAGATTTTTTTTTTAATTGGAAACGTTGTTGAACTATACCTTTAATATATAAGCAGTATAAGAGTGTATTTATTTATTTAATCAAGGGGGATCCTTGGCGGTATCCGTCCATAATGCTTATGAAGCTTGAACAATTTTGCGATCATTTGCCAGTTTGTAACCATACTTGGGTGGTAGATACCTGACAGGGACCCCAAATTTTATGAGGGTGTCAAAGATCGTGTGTTTCAAAGGTCAGATAAAGTCAAATGTTAACATTTACCATGCAAGTTCTGCACTAGTGTTTGCAACTTTCTAAATGTAAGCCCATTTTTACCAAACTTGGATGGTAGATATCTTACAGAGACTTCAACGTTATTTGGGGGTCCAAGGCCATGTTTGTCAAAGGTCAAATGTAAAAATTTACCTGCAATTTCTGCTATGGTTGGGAACTTTTTAACCATATGCCGATTTGCAAAATAGTACATGCCTTACAGGGACCTCAAGTCAAATCCGGTCAACTAGAAGCATACAAGAAATAAGGCAAAGAGGCATTATGGCTATCACCTTGTTTGATCTTCTTGTTAAACCCCTATTTACAGGTTCTACAATGAGACAGCATGGTATACGTGATTATTTTGGTGACACAGACAGGTCAGTAATGCGAGCCCTCACTCGGTCCATCTGTGAATTCGAACCAGCTCGGCAGCTAAGACACGTTCAGATGGAAGATCGCAACCAGGAGAACTGGAATTTTTACTTGAAACATCAGGTAAAATTTTGTTGAGACTATTGTTCACTGATTGATGATTGATCACGGTTTTGATTGATTGATTGATTGATTGATTGGTTGGTTGATTGCTTGTGCTCGGTGGATACCATAAGGGATATTCCATAAAGCAATCCATTAGGAATGTTCTTAACAGCCAATTTTTGCAAAATCTTTTCCGATTACTGGAGATAATGACCTAGAGGCTACCATGCGAGTAGAATACTTCATACTGGCATGACTGGGTTTCACTTTGTACGTTTTTCTGTTTACCTCGGGAAGTGAATTGAAGTAGCTATTTATCTTTATGAAATAATTGCATGCCTGATAAACATGACTTTTCAAAAGGAATTTGTTAATTAGCACGCTTTCATTTTGGGCTAGAAACTTCAATGTTCTTTAAAGACACTATATAACAATGTGGAAGCACCATTTAAAAAAAATTGTCAAACTTTGCTATCTGACATATCTGACAGTGTGTGAATGGACAAATAAACACCGTAGAACACACAAGTTTAGACAGTTATGCTGTCACCAGTAAGATATGTACAGATAAAAATAAATCGGCACATGAATTATTCACAGCTGAGAAAAATTCTGCCACACAGCACTCTGTGGGGGAGAACTGAAATGGTTGTTCAATGATTTTCACTTTTTAAAAGCACTTGATGATTGTTTTGAACTGCAATTTTTTCAGGGCTTCATTTTTAAACCTTATCAGAGACACTGGTAGCATGAGGAATCATGAAGCTCAGATGTTTTAAACTGGAAACATTGCTATATGATGCCATTAAGCATTCACTAGCTTATGGATTCCCTAGCCAATAAAAAGAATTTTTAAAAAAGCTCCATTCAAAAATTCATACTAGATCATAATTTAGCTGAAATGCAATATGCCATTTTGATGCGATCAGTTATTTATTTGAAGCATAGTAGTACAGAAGATTTTTCAAAGGGGGTGTTCATCCACTGCCAAATCATGTCAGTTCACAGCCAACCAACAAAATGAAAAGCCTAAAAGTAAGAGCAGGGGGTGTCCGTTCATGTCCAACCAGCACCAAAAAATATGTCTGGTCCGATTGGAACCTGATTTAAAGCCAAATCATTACCGACAAGAACCACCAATAGCAGGTGTGTTTGAACACCTAGAACACTCCCTTGGTATACCTATGATTCCATGTATTAAAGTCAAAAGCCTTTGTCTTTTACAAGTTACTA
>JZLH01S0058522.1:8899-22193 GCA_001188425.1 Eucidaris tribuloides | reverse complement strand
AAATGATTAACATGCATGTTGAATACAAAATATATTTGATTAACTCATTTCAATGAATGATATAAATATTATTCAAAGAAATTCACTCAGGAATGTATAGTTTACACATAAATTGTGCAAATCAGCCAGGTGTTTGCATTAGTAGTAATGTCCCTGTCAAGTTTCTTATTGAAACTTTAAAAAGAAATAATAGGTAAACCTTGGTGATGAATTGTTTTATCTTCCCGATTCACATTTGGAGTCATTTGTTTTAGCTTTGTCATTTGTTAAATGTTAACAGCCTGCAGGTTGCAAGTCATATATCTGTTGTCGTATTATATTCAGTTTATGTATTGAAATGAATGCACAGTACATGCATCATAATCCTACGGCCTGATTTATTTTGGTTTATTGCTTTAGGCAGAGCAATATGTCGCTACATACAAATGTATGTTCATGACATTTCAATTCTTGTCAATTTGCATGGTAATATTACGTACTTTCCAGAAGCAAGAATGAGTGAGCATAATGTTATCACTGCTGTAGAATTTCAATTACACTGTACTTGCAAACATACATTTTGCCACCAAAAATGTTTATGTCCCTTTTATGTTTACAGTCTATGAACAATTGTTTCAAAAAGTTTTATCAGAAGTATTTCATAGTAAAGTCACACATGGCTTTGTAAAAATGAGTGATTTTTTTTCATTGATGGGTGTTTCATTTGTAATGTCCAGTAACAACAGTTAGCCCATTGGAGACGATTTGATTTTGCTGTAACACACATTTCCCATAGACTCCAACACGAGTTAACTCGTACTTAGTCTCCAAGAGGTTAAATACACTATTTAACATTTTGGAACTTCAATTTGAAAATTGTCAAATTGTAATATCTGAATTACACAATAGTGTTTGAATAGCCAAATAAACATCCTAGCATACAAAACTTTGGAAAGTTATGCTGCTGCTAACAAGATATGTATGAATGATTATCATGTGTGACTTAATGCATGCAGTGTGCTCTTAATTGTAACACAGAATTCAATGGGAGGAACTGGACATGTTAAAATTGGGTACTGATAGATTGTCACTCTTATAAAGCACCAAATGATTGTTTTAATGTACAATGTTTTCAGGGCATCATTTTTAGACCTCATCAGAGAAACTTATAGCATGCAGGATTATGTAGCTCAGATTCTTAAACCCGTGACCATTATTAAATTATGCCTTGAAAGAACTGTTACCAGAAATATGATACTTGTTTCCTTTAATGTCCACAATCAGTTATGTAACACCCATCTATTAAATATTTTGCTACTAGATGATAAATTGCACATTGCTTTGTTAAGCAAAGAGTGTAGATTTCCCAAGGGACTTGCCAATAATATCACAGTACATTATTGTATTTGTCTCTTATTTCTTCAGTTCACAAATTTGTACATGTAGTGAAAGAACTCTTATGAGGATTGTAATGTATCATTTCCTGTAATGTCCACATGTAGTATAAGACTACTCCTATTGCTATTTTAGTACCATGTATTGAAGATAAATGTTGTTAGTTTAAAGACACCGTTCAACGTTAAGGAAGCCCAAGTTGAAGAATTATCAAACTTTTGATATTTGACCTACACGTACATGCTCGATAGTGTTTGGACAAATAAATACTCTAGAACACAAAACTTCAGACATTTATGCTGTCACTAGCAAGATATGCATGAATGTCAGTACACAAATTAATATCGTGGGGATAAAAAATTTATAACACAGTCATCTATGTTGAAAACGGCAATGGTCATTCTTTGATTTTACTTTTTAAAGCACTAACTAATCGTTTGGGGCTGCACTTTTATCAGAGCTTTATTTTTTGACCTTATCAGAGACACTCATAACATGAAGGATCATGTAGCTTAGATTTTTTTAAAAACTGGAAAAATTTTGAATGTTGCCTTTAAGCGAAGAACATGAATTATTTTCATCAGAGAACCTGATCAATAATATCAGAGATTGTCCATGTATTGTTTAGCAATATGTGGACTGGTATTTGTTTTACTTTTCTGTATGCAGTCAAAACATTTTTCTAAGTAGCATGTTGTCTCAGATGACAAATGCTTAAAAAGAGAAATACCACAATCACTGAGTTACATATCTGTAATTGTAGAAGATATTGTTCCCATTATAAGAGTTATGCCAGTTGCGCAAAATACTTGATTTAGAGACCCGAGCATGTCAGCTTACTGACATTACACAATGCTTTAACAAGTTTTTTTTTTATTATTCAAGTGCTTGAAAACCTGTGTATTTTAGTAGGCTAACTTTTATATTTTACATAATATGTTCCATCATTTGAGCGTGACGCATCTATAAATCCAAACATCATTTTACACCATTTTAAAAAGTTGGTTTATTGTATGCATGCATAAACCTGTAATCTTACGTGTAGCCCTATAGCGGCAGTATGCATAAATAGAGAGACATTTATAAATGGCTCGATTTAATACGAGTCTCGGTCCTAAAAAAAAGACAGATGTTAAAATTTCATTTTCATCATTCTATATCAAATTGCAATATATCATTATTGAGATTTGCATGACAGCTGCATTCAATCAAACTTACTTTCAAATGATTCTGTATATTGTGTACTAAATAAAGATACAACTATATCTAGAATATAAAGACTTGTTTGCATATGTTTATGTCAGATATTTGATAATTTATCAGGTGTGACTGTGTGATGCATGATGTACTTGCATTCTGTGTAGTAGCAATTAAAGTGTGACATTTTCACCGTTATTAATATTTCTTTATCTGCGGGCAATGTGTATGAGCATGAAATCAGTATGTCAATTGATCTTGAAAAATGCTCTAGGTGACATTGTACTATTTGGAAATTACTTTTTTTTTTATAATGAGCCACGATCAGATATAATTATTGAATGGTATAGATTTTGTTTAATTTTAATTTTCTGTTTTGTCCACTCACTTTTCTCAGTAAATGATGAGAACATGTTACAGGGGAGAAAAATTAACTGCTTCAAAATGGGCCAAGTAGGAGAATCATATTACAATTAACAATTTGTGGTGTACGAGTATGTGTAGAATGGGTTTGGTAATTGGGGAAATTCATTACTTTTTGATATACATTTTTTTTGGACGCAAATGGTTCAAATTTCTTCCTGCCGGGAGTATGGTGGTTTGTGATATTTCCCACTAGCGGACCTGCACATAAATGAACCTGATGTTGTCTTTTGTATAATGATGACCTAATATTCAGACTACAATATCACTACTCCCCCAACAAATCAAATGGTTTCGGATTTCGGTGAATTGTACATTTTCTACCAATTTTCTTTGAAATTATGTCTCTACAGTATTTCATTCGAGACATTCATGTTCACTGAAAACATTCCCAACCAAATCATAAAATTACATCTAATATTACATTATCATATGAATGTAGTGGTTTCATATTTCCTTCAAATAACATTCAAACCAAAGGAAATGTTTCAATGCCCTTTTTCTCACTATTCAAATTCAAGCTGTCGTACGTTTTTCTCAACAAATCAGAATACCGCCTTTCATTCCTACCCTCCCGCCATCTTTCATGTTTGCTCGAGTAAACACTACGTATTTTTCTCAGTCGATCCGCAAATATCGATTTCGTTATCAGTGAGTTCGTGAAAAATTCGGCGTTAAAGTCCCGATCGTCATGCCCGTGTCCCGATTACCAAGGTACACATATTTGTAAACGATACTTGAGGAAACTGCTGTATTCTGAGAATGGTCTCGGGGTGTTGTAACAGTAGCAGGAGATAATTTGAGAGGCTAAGGTTTTGGTATCGATCGTCGGAAAATATCCTAGGTATCTTCGATCCTGTTCCAAATTTGGGATTTACGGTGAATTTGTGTTACATGTTTACGGATAAATATGGTATTCATTTTCTTCGTCTGTGGTGTGTGCGCATCTGTTATAGACGTTGTGTTTGTTTCAAAACAAAAAAGGAGAAAGCGACGGTATGCCATAAAACAAATCATAACGATAAGTCGTGCAGCTCTGAATTTCAGATTTTTTTTTTTCATTTCGTGATAAAAAGCTCACTTAAATCAAAAGCTCAAGTGAACTATTTGCAATTGCTCATCGTCTGTCGTCAGTTTGACTCCCTTTCCACAACCACTGAATGGATTGTAACAAACTTGGCAGAAATCATAGGTACAAGATGGAAAGATGGAGGATGAGGAAGAGCAGAAGGAGAAGAAAAGGAAAAATGATGAGGCGGAGAAGAACAAGAATAATATGAAGAAGAGGAGGAAGAGGAGGAGAAGGAGGAGGAGGATAAGAAGAAGAAGAAGAAGAAGGAGGAGATGATAAGAATAATAAATAGAGGAGGAGAAGACGAAGAGGGAGAAGAAAAAGAAAAAAGAGGGAGGAGAATAAGAATAATTAGAAGCAGAGAAGGAGGAAAAGGAGCAGAGAAGAGGAAGAAGAAAAGGAAAAGAAGGAGGAGGAAGAGAAGAAGTAGAGGAGGAGGAAGTAGAGAAGAAAAAGGAGGAGGAGGCGGCGGAGATGGAGATGGAGGAAGAAAGAAGGAAAAGAAAAGAGGAAGGAGGAGAAGAAAAAAAAGAAGATGAAGAAGATGAAGAAGGAGGAAGAGGAGGAGGAGGAGGATAAGCCAATGAACAATTTCGGCGTTATCCAGCTGAGGAAGACATGTCAATTTCTCCTCACTGTCGACCCGTTGGAGTGATATGGAGCGATATAGATCGCTACCTTAGATTACTTAAATAGGACACCAGATTGAGAATCTGTGCCGAGTTGTGCCAAAAAGTTGTGTCTAACCAGTAAACGTGTCGCCGCCAGGGGTTCCCGCGCAAATTGTGCGTGAAAACGGAACTTTCACAAAGGGCAGGCGACATTGTCGGGATACTTGAAACAAAACAAAAATGAAGAATCATATTAAATTGTAGGCAAAATCAAAGAACCCGATCGTTTAGTCATGGGTCGATATTTGACAGCTTTTCGAAAGTTAGGTGAATAGTGATGATAAGTTGTTTTCAGTTTTATAGTAAACTTATCATTGTGGTGAAAGTTTTTTGAAATTGATCTCCATGGATTGCTTATACGATTAGACTCGACCAATTGTTCAAACTCACTGTCTGATAGATTTTTTTAATTGTCTTCTGGTGCTCTAACTTAAAAAGAAAATAAACTACTTAACATTTACATTTTTTTTTTAAATAGCAAATTTTGTCATGTAATCCGGCTTCTATGCACCACGCTTTGTAGATGTCCTAACCAACATTTTATTATTCAGCTGGGTCGAACATGTAAACTTTTAGATTCAGCTGGATAAAGCGTTAACCCTAATCAGGCTGGGCTTTTTTGGCTATGCTATATCCCCCCCCCCCCGAGATCTCGGCCGTCGATCGCGCGATCGCGCCGAAAATCGGCACACACGTTACCCATCACGTAATCTACAAGACTGTATAGTTAATTACCAGGAATTAGTTTCATATCAATTAATTATGCTAATTTATGCATAAAATCATAATTAAGCTGTAAATCACTAATTAAATCTCCAAAACTGTTAATGTTTGTGTCTGGACACTCTTTTTAGCATTCTTAGCAAGTTTACTTGAAAAAAATCCGGAATCAAAATTAATTTCCTATGTATTTTATGTTTTTTTTTAATTTCTTATGTATTTCCTTGTTTTTTCAACCTTTTGTTTTCTATTGTTTTTTGATGAAATTTGTCGGGGACACTTTTGCGGTCATAAACAGCACAAAATTAATTAATTTCAACCAATAAAAGTAAAAATAATCATACATTTATGAATTTTGGCTGACAACACAATTTGTATTGAAAATGTACACAAAATCACGTTTTTGAGCGATTTTGGGGGAAACATGCAAGTGCAAAATGTTACGTAACTTGGGAACTGCGTACCCGGACGTCACAAATTTGGTCTCAAAAGATGCGCGACATTCGAGAGAATAAAGTCATGAAACGCCGTTGCAACTGCTTCGTGCGTCGCAGACATTTTGCGCGAAACGTCTAAGGGGAGGGCGGATTCCGCCCCCCCCCCAGCCTTTTTAGGGTTAAATACATGTACAACATGTGGAAAGTGGGGTCAGTTGACTATCAATTTGAGTTTTAGCGTTTGTAACATATAATTTCAATTTGTTGTGACGTGTTTTGTAACAAGTGTTTAGAGAATGTATGGACACGCGCACAAAATTAGACCCTTTTTTCGAAATCCACCAGCTTTATCCATGAATCAAATTTATTAATTCAATATACGCTAGAATTTGTATTTGTGATGTCGTTGACGTATTATGTCTTTTCGGTGATCCGACATTTGCTCCGGCGAAATTTGCTCTGGCCACATTTGCTCCGGCGACATTTGCTCCGGTGACAATATCTCAGAAGACAGAGAGTTAGGGTTAGGGTTGCCATTGGGTTTCCAGTTCAGAATAGAGTTAGGGTTAGTGTTTGGGTTAGGGTAAGAATTAGTTTTAGGGTTGAGGTCAAGGTTAGTGCATGAAATAATCGTCGGAGCAATTGTCGCCGGAGTAAATGTCGGACATTCGTATTTTCTTATGTTACAGAAAACAACTGAAGTGTGTTTTGTAACAATGCTCGGATTCACTTTAAGTGTGTACCATGATAGTACACTGTCTCGGAGTTCAACGCTCGCTTCTACTGATAATTATGGCTAATTAATATCTTAAATCTGCATAACTGTATGCATTTTCAGACTTTTTGTTAGTATTTAACACGTTTTACACAACGTGATTTAAAAAAATGAATTATACAACAGATGTATAGCCGTGTCACCCTTTAGACCAAAACGCGGTCATATCTTCTTATCGACATTAATCAACGACATGACGTGCGTTCCTGTACGAAATCTCAACCAGGTATTCAGTTTCCTTTAAACGTCACAAAAGTATTAAAATAAACATCTACAAGTAATAATCTGACAGATTAGTTGCCATTGACGGATCATGCGTGATCCCTGTCTGCGATATCAGTTTCTCCCACTGGGCGACATTTTGCAGTTCGTCAAAACGGCGAGAGCATAATATTCACTCTTGTCGATAATCGTCCACGGTCAGAAACATTCAATAACAACATCATCGTTTCTCGACTGTTAAGTCTTAACGACGTGCGTTGTAAATCTGGCCTGCTTAATTGAACAACGGATCTTATTTCTGCGATGTTAAATGTGAGAAGTATTGACAAAAAACGGAAGACTGTTCAACAACGAAGACGGAATAATGTTCGCGTGACATTTAAGGCTATATTGATGAAAACCCAGGTGTGTTTGTTGTCATGTAAAGCGAAGTTGAAACTGTAAACATCGGCCCGAAGATTCAGGGTTTCATCATTTGTTTATCATTCCTGCTACATTCTATAATGTAATGCATTATATAAAGAGCAAAGTTTCAATCAATTTTAAAGCAAAAAAGGTGCATCAATTCCATTCAAAACATAAACGTCCGCCTGCCCCCCCCCCACCCCAGGTTGTCAGGATGCATGTTTGGCTTGCAGTTTGGCTAAATCATTTTTTTGGGCGGGCAAAATTTTCGGCCGCTCCAAGAAATTACCTGTCCGCCGCCCCTGTTATCAACCACAGAGTTACTACGAATGCTTCGTCTGTAAAATTATTCGTGAAGTCTGTATTATTTTGTGTTGCTAGTGTTATTTCAAAAATGAGTGTCGTAAATTTTGTTTTGCCTGTATATTGATTGAAACTTATCAATAATGCATGCATATATAGCAAGACATGAACAGACCTGCTAGATGCATAACATCGCAATGGCATATTATCGCACTTGCCATTTTAGGCAAACTTTAACATTTCTGTGTAACGCAGGTTATTCGAGGTGTTTCTGGCTCTTGACAGTTTTATTCAACCTGCGGGTTATTTTACAGTTTCTTCACTCGTTATTAACTATATCGACACACAAACCAGCCTTTGATACTTTTCAATCATTATTTATACTGTTTTTATATATGCCTTTTATCCTGTAATAACGTTTTGAGCCTTGATCGCAATATGTTATTTGTTTCAAGTGAATCTATTTTTTTATTTATTTATTTATTTTTCATTTATTTATTTATCTATTTATCTATTATGTCATGTATATATAATTATTTATTTATTTATTTATTTATTTATTTATTTATTTATTGGTTCAATTATTATTTATATTGTTCAATTATACCGGGCGAGTTGCTCAGTGTAGAGGCGTCCGCTCTCGGTCCGGAGGTCGCGGGTTCGAGCCCGCGGCTGGGTCATACGCAAAGACTTTTCAAAAATGGTACCTTCTGCTTTGCCAGGCCTCGGCATTATAGAAGCAGAGAAGGGTAAATAATAACAGTTTATGTTTGCAGGGCCCGCTGTAGAGGCAGTCTTTGTGACTGAAGTGGCTACCCTGGTAAATAAGACGTTATTATTTTATTATTATTATTATATTATTATGTATTATTATTATTATTATATCCTAACTTTAAATAGGAAAAATGATATACAATTGACTAATCAATTCCTGAATATAAAATTGCTGACTGCTGTGTGTGATTGGAAATATGTTCTATAAGTTGTTGAAAACAATTTTGTATCTTGAAACATTGAATTGACTTTTTGCCGTTCTAATGATTTCTTATTATAAAACACCTATCAATTGTAAGACGCACCCCTCGACCCCCGGAATGGTGCGTCACTTGTCAAACGTGAGTCCCGGATTTTCATATACCATGATGCACCTGTGTGTCTCGACTATGACGGACCATTTTCTTACAATGACTGTGCCATAGGCCTATTTAAACGCGATACAAACTGACCAACCGTCTCGCAATCCTGTGACGTAGACGGGCAAATGCTTCCATGACGGTACCCTGCGTCATTATTTGTTGGTAAATGACCCACCCATGATTCACCATTCCCGGGGGTCGAGGGGTGCGTCTTACAATTGATAGGTGTATTATAAGAGTGAAAAGTTCACTGAGTGATCCCTATACGGTTACTCCAAGAGGATTGGAAAAATCAGTTTTTCCTTTCTAAAATTTATTTTGATTCATTACAAGAGGATTCTTTTAACAATTCACCCCTTACATAGGAAACATATTTACTCCTTTTAAAACATAGTACATAATAGCTAGAAGTTTTCCCATACTGAAATGAATGAGGAAATTTGGCTGGGTTAAAAGAACTAATAAATAACAGAAGTTATTTTTTTTTATCGCTGGTCATTTTACAAAACAAGATTGATTACAAATCCCTGGGTTTCCTTCAGAGCAGGCAGAGTTACTAACACCCTTCGGCGTATCTCGATGACTTAATATACAACACAAGGCAATCATTTCTTGGAATTACATAATGACTTCATCCTTTTAGCGACTGGATTTCACAAATTACATTTACGTCCAATACCGAAATGAACAGGAGATTCACCCGTACATCGTAAACCCTTTTCCACATTATTCCATTTTAGCTTTTTTATCAAGAAGCAACCGTACCTCAAATGACAGATGCGCATACGGACGAAATGGCAATGACTTCAAACATTTTATCCAAACCATCTCCGACTTGGGAGTGTGTTCTTTCTTCAGAAATCCTTCATCGGCTTAGGATGAAGTGTCAAGCTATACCATTTCTCCGTTAAGTGTTTTCCTTGTCTTGCATTCGGCTCGCGTGGGATGCAAATATCGTTTACGTAAACTGTCTTGAGACGGCTCAAAGCGGGACTTCAATTCCCAAACAATCTTATTTCTGAGATTGAAAAAATGTGAGCACAAAGTTAAGCGCAAATTAACCTACAATGGCATGCGGAGGAAACGCCGCGCTCGATTTTAAACAAATCCGCGTACGGTTTAAGTAGTTAATGTCATTGTTACCGAACAGGTGCCATTTTTTCAGACACTTGAGACAGAATACTCTCCGGAAACGCAGATGTCTTTAGAATTTAACCGACTTGCGATATTAGAAACACATCACATCCGATATATTATGTTCCCCTCTTTGACGTGCTGAGGTGTCGATCGTGCAGAGATAAAAAGCTGTGTACCAACGATTTTCTTCATTCTTGCGTCGCTTTTGCAGGACGCGGGAATCCGATTTCGACCCCAAAGATAATCCTCAAAAAGTGCATTCCACCGGCAATTAAGCACCATGATAGCTCGTGGGATTCTTGATTTTCTTGGTTTCTTGTTTTGGGCTGCTACAACGGGGTGTCAGCGTAATGCAGATGTTAGAATGAGATGAAACAGATGATTGCACTTTCCCAACTTTCCATCGATGTTCATGATAGTGATATGGACCACCGTCGTCCAGAACAGACAGAAAGACGGAACAAAATTAAGGGCAACACTGTGCATACACTCACCACCCAAAGCACACATACGACATGCAATTGTACAGACAACCGTCAAAATTGTACCACAAAATACTAACATGTTAGTCACACCCATCGATGGTCACACCCACCGGTGATAACCACCGTCGCTCAGCGTTTTGCATTTTTAAATGTTCGACCTCCTTCTTCTACTTTCCTTAGCCTATGCGAACAAATTAACGATTGCACAATATGTAAGGACATAACGTTACATTACCTTCACTCAAAATGAGTGAAAACACTCTTGTTCACTCTAAATTTACTCAATTCTCTCCAAAAAAAAACCCACTCCTTAAAAAGTCACCCCCTTCTCCGTTTACCGTCTTTTAACCTCTATTAACAAAACCCGTTGCGTAACATTTCGTATACACTCGTAAAATTTCCGGAAACGGGTCCGATTGTGATCACGCTGGGAAAACGGTCAAGTTTGACCAATCTCAGGGTCAACCTGAGCTGGATTTTGGTCAAACTTGACCAGGAATGTAATTAAATTTGAAACTTTTTCCGAGTGTGACCCCAACAGACCAGTTCCCGAGTCATTTTGACCCGGGATGTTTTAAGAGTGTATTATTTACGTGTTTATGTCATGCTCGTCAGTAGAAGATGTTGACGTAGTAAATCGGTTTCTATACTCATTTGTTCCATTTTCCATTAGGGAATGTAACAAAAACGCGTAAATCAAATACAATGAAACCTGTATATAAAGACCGCCCAAGGGAGACAAGAAAAGTGCTCTTTATGAGCAGGTGGTCTTTAAGTACAGGTTCCTGTGATCACGCATTTCAATGAAAAGCACTTTCAAAGGGAAACCAAAATTGTGGTCTTTACAGACAGGTATAACAAGCTTGGATGAATCAAACTTTGATCGAGTGTGTGTGTGTGTGTGTGTGTGTGTGTGTGTGTGTGTGTGTGTGTGTGTGTGTGTGTGTGTGTGTGTGTGTGTGTGTGTGTGTGTGTGTGTGTGTGTGTGTGTGTGTGTGTGTGTGTGTGTGTGTGTGTGTGTGTTTGCCTAATTCAGTGCCATATTCATGTTCATGTATAGCTGGGTGCACTTTAAGGCGCTGTTGTATTGTGGTGTGACCTGTCTTTTCCGTATTGAGGTCTATAAAGTACAGAACCGTGTTGGAGATCTTAAGAGATGTGTACTGGGAATTTGTAGGCCTACTTTTAAGTTTTTTAGTTCCGGAATTTACCAAATTCACATGTCCAAGTTTCTAACCGTGCTGAATCAAAATGTTCTACATTTATGATAATTGGATACACGAATTTTACAGTATTGCATAAACATATTATTTTCAGTACTATTAGACAGGATTGGTCTGAAAATTAACTGACGAGTTTTGTAAACTAAAAAAAATAATAATAATTGTTCGCATGATAAGGATCCGTGCGTTTGTTTGTAATGTGAAGTAAAAACAATTTGACTCGAAAGAATAATGTTTTGCCGCTCAAGGACGAAATTCAACACTTGTACGTAAACCTTTAATTCTTCATCCTCCTACAGGCCTGTTTACTGTCCAAAATTAGAAAGAAATAACCCCACCTGTCTATCGTTACGTCAACATGGGCTTTAAACAGAATCTTAATATTTACGTACGAACTATCAATACCTCGATGGAAATCTGTGCTTGATTTACTTGAAATTGATTGAGAAAGATGTCGCATGGGATTTAAGTGAAAACTTAATTAGTGATGGCCTATCCGGAAATTCTTAAGCAGGGGGAGTTAAGTGTATGTGCAAAACCGTAGCCCGAAAGCCTTGTGGTTTAAGGGGAATACTCCCCAGCAGATATTTAAATATCGTCACTCCATCTAAGGCATAATTCAACCCATAATCTGATGAAGTTAGCCGAGTGAACACTCAATTTATGTAATCAATTTTCAATAAAGTACAAACTCTGAAAATATCTGTAAAGGTGTCAATATGGATACAGTGCAAAAAGTTAGGTAATAAATTTAATGAACTGAATTATAAGACAAACAGATGAAGTAGGTATAACAGTTGGTGTATTCATTGATTTTGCTAAAACTTCTGGTACGAATGAAATTACTACACTATGGAATTCGTGACATAAATCTATACAATGGTTCAAAAAACTGTTAAACAAACAGCCGAAAGATCGTAAATTATGAGAGTAGAACGTCCTTGAATAAAACAACTATATACAGTGTCCCCCAGGCTGGAGCGTTGATAAGGGGGGGGGGCTGGATTTTCAAGAAATGAATTAACGTTCCTACTTTGATGAGTTAATGTCTTAATCGGCATTGGCTAGACACAAGAACTTGATCACTCAAATATCTCGTTTGCAGTCTGTAATAAGCCAGTAACAATGGAATCGCCTTAGCTGGTGGACTGAGGGGATCCGAAAAAACCGTTATAATCAACGTGGTGACGTTGCAGCTTGTGTATAGTGCTTTTCAAATCAGAAGTAGAATGGCTTTTTGTGAACTCATATTTGACAAGACACGCGTGTATCTCACTGACAAGTGACTACTGTTTACGAAACTTTTCATCTGCGTTCCGTTTTCAGGGAATGGAGGAATGGATTGAAGTTCCTACTTTCACAAGTTATTGTCTTAACCAACTTGAGCACTTTCTTTGATGCGCACGCATACCGATATGGGTGAATGCACATGTATTGTATCACGCGCGTACTGTTTGGTGGCGTTTACTCTTTGGCCAACATGCGAAAAAAAAAAAAAACACGCGAAATATTGAAAGATTTGTCGGATTTTTTCAGCAAAAAATAACAAAGGGAAATATTGTTTTTCATAGGTGAAAAACAGGAAAAATATTAGTGATAATGAAGAGAAAAACATAAATCTCGAGGACTCGAAACCCGCAATCTGTAACAACAGAAATGCTAACCCGTTGCATAATCTAAGTAGCATTCTCTGATAGACCCCAGCCCGAAATAT
>JZLH01S0058511.1:31314-51299 GCA_001188425.1 Eucidaris tribuloides | reverse complement strand
TACTGAAGAGGTTTTCCCTACGAGCCCAAGACCTCGAATTACTGTAGAGATGTACATGCAGACATACTGTAGAGGGTTTCCCCTACGAACCCAAGACCTCGAATTACTGTAGGGGTTTTCCCCCTACCAGCCTAAGACTTCTGAAGAGCCAATAGGAACGCGGTAACGGTTGCGACTTTTTATCTACAGCCAAGCGAGTGATACGAACACTGTCTTCCAGTTACGGGTATACCAGCAAGGCGACGGTCACCCGGCTACGGGCTACGTCCACCATGCCTCTTCCGGGCTACGCTCAAAAAATGCGTCAGGTGCATCAGGTTTTGGTGCGCTTTCTATATATAGATAATAATAGATGGGGAAAATATTTTTGGCCCCGTTATTGAAATATTCTAGCTACGCCAGTGATCCAGAGGAAAAATGAAGGAAGGGCAGATTGAGTACATAAAAGGGAGAGAGAATGTTTCTTTGTGGCTCTGAAACATGTAATTTGCATTTTGGATCAACTTGTTTTGCTCAAAGTTAAAATTATATGTATTAAACTTTTAGATACACATGTGATTATTCTGGGATTGAGCAGATATCCGGGAAAATTGTGTGCCCCCCCCCCCTAAAATGAAGAGGTTCCGTACAAATACCTAAGTTTATTGATTATACAGTTTTGATAACTTAGTACTTATTTTAGAATAAAGTTTGTTATAATATAGTAAATGCTTGGGCGAGGCATGTAAACGATCTCATAATTCGACGTTAATTAACTACAAAATGTAAGCTTATCACCTACAATATCACCTAAAATTGACGATGTGACCATCCTTATCACTATCGTCGTAAGCGCTTTACAGAGCAGAAATACAAAAGGAGTGGAAATGATGCACTGGGTTCGTAATTGTGAAATTTTACAAAATGCTTTATGTATTTACACATTATTTCTACACTTTCCGTATGTTTCTATATTCCTAAGATATTGCGACAAGTTATTCCATGAAACAGCGGTTGCATATGAAAATGACCTTTCCCCGTATAATTTTGCCACTTCGGCGACAAGTACCCTCAGTGATATTTTAGATTACAAAATAGTAAAACTTATCGGTCGTATTTCTTGTTTGTTCAAGTAAGGGTGAGGATAAGGATAAAGATTACGGTTTGGGTAAGGGTTAGGGTTAAGGTCACGGTTGGAGTCAGGATCAACAATATCAATACGGTTTATTTATTATTTTGTGCCTTATACTAGGTTCCCCGACTACTGGCCGGTGTAGCCCGCCAATCTACGTCAGCAACGCTATTAAATCAGGATCTGATTACTCTGTGGGAAGTACAGTGCGGTATTCTTGTCTCTCCGGGTATAGACGGGTCGGCAGGGCGTCCATAACTTGCCAATACTCGTCCTATTCACGGACATACAGATGGAATAGATCCCCTCCTAGATGCAAACTACCAACTTCTGTAACTGGTAATTACAGTCTAGATGCTTGTACCCGATTTTAAAGACGCTATACAAATATTGTAGAAGCCCCATTAAAAAAATGTCGAAATTTGCTATCTGACATATTTGACACTGTTGAATTGAGCTAATATACACCCTAAAACACAAAAATTCAGACAATTATGCTGTCACTCTTAACATATGTACATATAAAAATCAGCACATGAATTATTGTCAGCAGATGAAAATTCTGCAACACAACAGTCTATGAGGGAAAACTGGAATGGTCACTCAATGAGTTTCAAATTCGGTTGAACAGTTCAAGAGTTATATTGTTTAAATTTTACTTAATCTTTGTTATGGAGGATCTTTTAACTGGCAACTCTACCAGCTTTTTAGATGAAAGTGTGGAGAACTTCCCATTGGTTTTGTACACAATTTTAATGGATATGTAGTTTTCAGAAGTGTCAGTTGAGAAAGCAACTAACTTCTTTCAAACACACACACACACACACACACACACACACACACACGACATACTAGTACAATTTTGATAAGGGTTGGTGAATGGCATAGATGTACGTAGCTAGCTGGGTGTGACCGGGCGGGTGCCTAGCCGTAAGGCGAAGAGGAGGGCAATTTTATGAGCCATATACCCTGATACTGAGGCCTCCATCTTATGTAAATGTCTAATCCCTACCTCCTGGTGGAGCACCTTAGGCAACAGCTCACCAAAGAGCCAGCAGAATAGGAAGACGACTGGGTCCCAGTTACCAGAATAGGACACAGGATGTAGATGACAGTGATGAACTGGTTTCAAACCCGCAAGGAAGTTCTGATATGGGGACCCGACGCAGCTATAACAAAAGTTCAGATCTGCAGAGGAAAATCTAGATGCTGTACTGGAAGAACTGAGGGAGATCACGTGGGACATAATTGGGCTTGCAGAAACCAGAAGACCAGAGAATGTCATCAAATTTAATTGCGGTCATACCCTTTACACCTCTGCAGTGGCAATCAAGAGTCTAAATGGAGTGGGTTTCCTTGTAAATAGGGCTATACAAAGCAATGTACTCTCGTTCAAAGCATACTCTGACAGATTTGCAGTACTGAAGCTGCACATCAATAACAAACACTCGACGAAACTATCCAAGTCTATGCTCGAACTAAAAGTCATGAGGATGAAACTGTAGAAACCCTTTATGAGCAAATAGAACAGACACTAGAGGAAAAATCGACATACACAGTCATAATGGGGGACTTCAACGCAAAAGTTGGACCGAGGAAGGAGAGTGAAGAGAAAAGTTTGGGCCCATTTGGACTTGGAGAACGTAATGAGAGATGGGAGAGACTGCTGGACTTTGTTGCATGTAGACATCTTGTTATCAGCAACACACTTTTCAAGAAGTCTCAGAACAGATATTGGACATAGACGTGGACGTAGCTGTAGTCATAGGAAGTGATCATCAACAAGTTAGGGCTACAGTTAGAATGGATACAAGAAAGAACGCGGTTAAGAATGTTGAAAAAAAAACACAGGAAGGAAAGTCGATGTAATAATAAATGGTCAAACCATCAGAAAGAATTTTGTTTGGAACTGAAAAACAGATTCTCATCACTGTCCGACATGTTAGAGGATCAACCGGTGAGCAATACCTATGATCATGTGGTGCAGACGACACTGGCAGCGACAGAAAAATGTGGAAGGAGGGAACTGATCTAGAACAAAACAAAAAGCTCAGAGATGGGAGAAATTAGAAAGTTGAACCAACGTAGCAACGCACTAAAACCTCACAGACATGTTTCATCTCTATATGAAGTACCGTACATGAAATGGAATACACAGAAATTAACAAGACAATGCGCAAGAAAAGACGAGATTAAAAGAGAAAACGCAGATCAAAGATGGTACAGGAGGTCCTTGAAAAGCACAAAGGACCAAGAATTAACAGGAAACTACAGGAAGAAAGGCAAATAATGACAGGCATAAGATGCAATGATGGGAAGGAAGCTACAGACAAACACAAAATGAGTCAGTTAGTGATTGAGTTTTACAGCAATCTTTACAACAATCAGATGGGAGATCCGGTGAAAATTGGTTAGAAAAAGTAAAGGTGGTACCACCTATCCTAACTAACGAGGTAAAACTTATACTAACGAAATTCAAAAATGGAAAGCCCCGGGTGACGATTAACTGACATCTGATATAATTACTCTAGGGGATGACGACACCATCACAACAATCACTGCCCTGTTTAACAAAATCATACAAGACGATGAAGGTCGTTACCAATGGAATGAATCAAAGGTCATTCTCATATTAAAAAATGGGGACAAGAAGGATATAAAGAACTACAGACCCATCAGCCTGTTACCACACCTTTACAAAATCTTCACCAGGGTAATTCTGGCTCGCATTGAGAAACAACTCGACAACAACCAACCAAGCAGGTAGGCAGGGTTCAGACCTGGTTTCCGCACATCCGACCATTTACAAGTATTAAGCCAAGTGATAGAGAAGGTGAAGGAATACTGGTTTAGCTTGTATCTAGGTTTTATAGACAATGAAAATGTCTTTGACACTTTGGGTCACAAGGCACTTCTAACAGACTTACAGAAACATAATGTCGACATGAAGTACGTTAATTTCATTGAGGCCATCTTCAAAGAACTAACAGCACGAATTCATCTTGATTCATAATCATGATATTCTCATTCTTAATCACAACCCAGAGGAATTACAGGAAATGATCCATGATTTAGCAACGGAAAGTAAGAAAGTGGGACTGAACATGAACGTGAAGAAAAAAATTCATGTCAAACAATAAATATTATTTCAAAATTACTGTGTTAGGAAAAGACGTAGAAATTGTGGATCACTACATCTATCTAGGGAAGAAAATTACGTTTAACACTGAAACTTCAGAGGAGATCAAAATACGAATCCAGCTAAGTTGGGTGAAGTTTGGATCATTAGGCTATGTCTTTCGTGATAAGGCCATTTCAATCTCCCTAAAAAGACAAATATTCAACCAATGCATCATACCTATCCTCTATATGGGACCGAAACATGGACCACAACCAAACGCCTGGAGCAGAGACTGAGAGTGTCCGAATAATGCTGGGCATCACAAAGAAAGACAGAGAGACAAATAACGATAACAGATTGAAAACAGGGGTGCAAGACATTATTACAACAATGAAATCAAAATATTGGAGGTGGGCAGGACACCTAGCCAGGAGGTGTGACAACAAGTGGACAAACATAATAACAGACTGGACACCAAGAAACTACACAAGAAGAAGGGGGGAATAGAATAAGAGATGGAGGTGATAACTTAACAGCACACAGTGGCATTGCTTGGCAGAGGACTGCACAGGATAGGGTTAAATGGATAATTGGTGAAGGGACCTTCCTCCTGCAGTGGAGCGAAATAGACTGAAGGCAAGGGAAGACTAGCACAATCAGCAAGAGCAAATCGGATATTTGATAAAAATGAGAATACGTTAAACATTGTGTACAAAACCAATGGGGAGGTCTCCACACTTTCATCTAAAAATCTGGTAGAGTTGCCAATCTAAGAATCCCCCATAACAAGGATAAAATAAACTTTGAACAGTATAACACTTGAACCGTTCAACCGAATTTGTTCACGTTCGCCAGGCTCCTTCATCTATTGTTCTGTATTCTTTGAATTCCACTTTAATGGCAATTGTCATAATGAAAAAGCTCCAAGTTCGGAATCGTAATCAAATTGTATGGTTAGATTAGGGTTGTGTTTCTGATTTGCACACCAAACCGTATTTGCTCAGACTTGATAGTGGGTATATACACAAAATGCACTGTTCAAAATTTTGGACTCATACGTTTTGTGAAGTTTTTGAAATATAAATGAAACTAAATTTACATTTGAAATTGGCTCGTTGCTCAAGTCGAATTT
Source organism: Eucidaris tribuloides (assembly GCA_001188425.1). Taxonomy (NCBI): domain Eukaryota; kingdom Metazoa; phylum Echinodermata; class Echinoidea; order Cidaroida; family Cidaridae; genus Eucidaris; species Eucidaris tribuloides. Next base: position 45,935 of record JZLH01S0058511.1, on the reverse strand, counting down.
TGTAGCGGAAGTCTACGTTTCAGACAATGGATGAAGCTTTCACCTACTGATGTTTGATTTGGTAGATTCTAACAGTAGCAACGATTACTTATTTTGACAATCATCCAACTGGACTGGGGTGATTAACCGGAACAAAGCTTTGATCAGCAGCTATTCACAGCAGTCAAATTAGTGTAAGGGCTGTCTAAATCAAAATTCTTCGAGCAACCATTCTAGTTGAATTCCATCAGCTCTAAAGCGTTTGTGAAAGGTGGATATTTATGTGAATCTTTACAGTATTAATTAGACATTTCAGCTTGTCTGGTCGATAAGATCATTTCGGGGTGTGCAAATCATGGACACAATCTTTAAGCTCCAAATCATTATGGATATTCTTAAGCCGTTTAATGTCCGGAAAGAAGCCCCAGCTTTTAAATGTCTTTGTACCGTAACTTACACTAGGTTCCTCGACTACTGGTAGTCGATTCCCCTGTGGCGCGCCAAGCTACGTCAGCAACGCTATAAAATCAGGTTCTGATTACTCCGAGGGACGTGTAGTGCAGTATTCGTGCAGATCGGGATACACACTGGTCGGCAATTCGTACATCTATTGTCGATTGTCTTCTTTACGGACATACAAATGGAGTGGATCACCTCCTACATGTGTACGAAGTACTTCATCAAGAACAGGTAAATGCAGCTGTTGATTTTAAGAGGGTCCAAAGTTTACGGTAAAAAAATGTGAACATGTCTTCTAAATGTAATCTTTCTATAGCGTGGAAACCAGGTTTTGTGTGTCTGAATGTAAGAGTTTGATCTAAATACAAATAAGTAGCCGATGTAAAAGGACCAACATCAAGCCGTAAAATTTGTTTTAGCGGTAAAGCACTATACGTTTGGTCGATCAGACAATTTTTTTTATCAATCTTTCAAAAAGTATTCTATTGTCACCCCAGACATCAGAAACAACTGTTTACAGTAACAAATTATGTTTGAACTTGGGGGGGGGGGGCGAAATCCGTCGGAAAATTTTTCGGGGAACAGAAAAAAAGTTGCGGCCGAATGAGCAGCCGCAAAGTTGCTCAGTGGGGGGGGGGGGGGGCGGAAAATTTTCTCGGCTAAAAATTTATTTTCACGGCCAAATTCGAGGCCAAAAAGCAAGCGAAACATTCAGCGAGAATTTTCGGGAGGGGGCACTTTTTCGAAATACTTAAAATGAACTTACACTAAAATCCTCGTTTTTTCAATACTTTGAAAAAATAAGGGGGCAGCTGCCCCCCCCCCGTGGTGCCGCACCTGGTATGAACTATGAGAGAAAGCATCTAACGGTATGTATACCTATGGGAAATGTCGGAGGTCACCCTCAACGTTTCTCCATTTTGAGTAATTCCTTTAAAAAAATGTAAGATTTTCAGACCGAGCAATTTTGAGGGAATTGATAGATCTCGTGATGCTCTGGAACGGAAATTTAGGGCTGAAAATGGGGGTCTCAACTGCGGCACACACTTAATGTACAATTATACTAATCCACCCTTCCCCCGGGATATACCTCAAGATAAAACTACCTGGGAAAGCTACATCTTCCTGTGTCTTCGACTATTTATTCTTGATATTTGAAGGTAGTCGCGAAATTGATCCTACTTTTCTCGAATGCATAACTTCAGTCAAGTTAGCATTCAAACTCAAGCAGTGTCGTCTTTTCCAAGTGAGTTAGTCATTGTGACACTGGCACTTGTTAACGAAGTCGCTTTTCTGACATGTCTGAGTTGAATAGTTGTGGTTTTTGTAATAGTCAAATTCTAACTCCATAAATGCCCTTGTCTTGTCTTGTCTTGTCTTCCAAATTTGCATTAAAAACATATTCATTCCCCCTTTCGCCACCTAAATTTCGAACTGTCCTGTCAAACCTCCCACCAACGTTGATCCCTGTGTCATATGGAAGACAAAATATGGTAGAAATAGAAATTTAAACATGAAATTGACCCTACTAAGTTAGCAAGTTTCGTTAGTTTAAGATTATATTTGTTTCTTTTGTGGGGATCGTTGATATGGTCACACCCTCCTTGTGACGTCAGTGACACGGGAACAGAACCGCAAAGACTTGATCTGGTCTTCAAGCAGCTTGCTTTGTAGTAAGCTTCATTTTTTATACTGTTTACACTTTTTGGTACCTATTTAATGTATTCCAATGTTGTTTATTTTCCTTCAGGGTACCACATTCCAACGTCGCAAATCATTGGTATTTTAGTTCCTTCACTTTTACTTCTGTTTTTTAGGTAAGTAACAAAGTTTCATATTTTATGTTGCTAAACATTTGAGGATGATCTCTACAGGCCTGCAGCCAGGGGGTGTGTAGGGTGTGTACCTTGTACTACATAAAAATAATAAAGGTCCACTTGGTCGCAAATTCATTATTTCTATGCCGTAGATAGACGATCTCCATTTCCTGTGATTGGTTTTCCTGACATTGCAGTAATTCATGTTTATTTGGCGATTCTATTCCAGCAACAGCGTTTTACTATGGACCCTAAAGGGTCTGTGGTGCAAGGGCATAGGCTGGGGGTGCACTGGGTGCACGTGCCCCCCCCCCAGCCATAGGAGTTCCACCCTAATAGCAAAAAAGGGGGAAAGAAAAGAAAAAATAAAATAAAATATAAGAAAGAAAGAAAACAACAACAACAACAACAACAAGGGTGTAGGCTGGGGGTGCACGTGCACCCCCAGCAGAGGAGTTCTGCTCCTGGCAAAAAGAAATTTGCACCACCTTTTCTGCTTTTATCGCCTGATTTTCTCAACTTTAGTTCCATCTACCTAAGATGTGCACCTCCCCGTTCCACCTCCCCAAGACGTGCACCTCCCCATTTCCCAAAGCCAGCTACGACCCTTGTGGTTTTACCACCAAATATTTCACCCCATCTCACCAGTGCTTGTTCCCTATGCTTGCTTTCGGTATTTCCCGTAACTTAAAACTCACGAATGGGCCTGTACAAGAAAATCAAAATATAATACAACGTCTAATCAAGCATCTAATATACCCAATTGTGTTTGCACTTTTTTAATATGTGACTCCCCCCTCCCCCATCAAATATCTTGGTCACGAGTCTACTCTATGATTCAGACATAACTAAAGTCTTAAAAATGAGGTTTGATGTGCTGAAATGAACTAATCTGCAATGATCAGCAATTGATATTATTTAAAATGATAATTTAAGAAACTATTCTCGTATCTTACTACAGAGTATCCCTTACAATTTCAGCAACAATATTTTAAAGTTATATTTACCAAAACCCAAAACAGAGTTTATTAAACGCAGTTTCCTCTACAGCACCACCAAAATATTCAACAGTTTATCACAGGAAGTTCAAAACTTAAATAATCTCAATTCATTCAATTGGCTTTTCATAAACTTATCTTTATAATATTACTGCTATTTGTTTGTCACACGTAATACCAAATTTATCTTTTCTGTTTAAATTTCCGTCTAATGTAAGTTGATGTCCCGTTACTTTGATATGTGATATATTTTTTTCCAAAACAATTTTGCATTGATCCGCTCAAGTAATAATCTAACCATTTGACCATTTAATGTTGTTAGTTAGATATCAATCCCAACTACATTTTTCCTATATTTATCCATCATCATGTGTCTTTTTATCTATATTTACGTTTGCTTTCATGTGTTTTTTTGTTTTTATTTAATTTAATTATCAATCTTATAGTATCTTGATTATGTAATACAAATCTTTTTGTTGGTGTGGGTTTTTTTTTCACTTCTGCATTAATTTTGTTTTGATTTTTCATTTCATATTTTAATGTTTTTGTTTGATTGGTATTAATTTTGTTCATTTTGTTTATATTGTGTCTGCATTTGTATTTGAACGTGGGCCCCTTTGAAAATTAGCTTTTCGCTGTAAAGGCTATCCATCCTATGAATGGAAATGAATAAACAGGCCTAAATACATTAACTGAGGCCTTTATGTCATTATCTTCTTATCTCTCACCTCCTCCTGGATTAAGTGCCGTGTTTAAATTTATTTCATCGATATACCTGACTTAAAGTGATAGGCTAACATTGTGGAGCTTCAATTTTAAAAATTGTCAAACTTTGATATCTGAGCTACTTAGTAGTGTTCAAATGGACAAATAAACACCCTAGAATACAAAAGTTTGGAAAGTTACACTGCCAATGGCAAGTTATACATGAATAAACAATAAAACTCAGGGCGAGTTTTATTAACCTAGGTGTACACACAGTGAGTCTATGGGAGAAAATGGGCAGGTGAATCCGATCAACTTACGATTTTCACTTTTTTAAAGCACTAAATAATCATTTTGAAATACAATTTTTTCAGGGCTTCATTTTTAGACCTTATCAAAGACAATGGTAGCATGAGGAATCATGTAGCTCAGATTTTTTTTAACTGTGATAAATGTTAGCCAATATCAATTTAAGTGATCTCCTTTTCTTTTTTATTACATGAAATTGAACCTGATCTGTTTTCCAAATTATGACTTTGATTACTTACAGTATCACTGCATGCAAATTGATGGCACGAAGAAGACAGGCCCAGCGCGCAGCCCGGACCACTGCCCGGCCGGCGAATGGACTTCGGTACCCCCCATCAGCTGCAGTTTTCTCGCCTCAGCCAGTAGGTCAATCACCTGGCGTTAGCATTATACGAACAATTCAGATGAGCAGTACTGTTAACAGTGGAAGTGTAAGCAGTCCTCCAGCGTATACAGAGAGCCCGTACCCCGATGCACTCCCGACGTGCACCTACCCTCTGACCGGAGGTAACCTGGGCGTTTTCAAGGTGACCGAGACGGCTCCGCCCCCCTCCTACGATGACGCAATCAAATTTGATACCACGGGCACGGCAGACTTTGAATGATTGATCTTGGATATCGATAGTTGTCAGATGTGTTCGCAACTACTGTAATTTATTATTTTTAGAGACTCTCCTTCGTGGGTCTGCAACATCCAGTGTTTTGTACAACACTTTTGTGTTAACGCCAGGAACCTTCTAATAATGTGGATCAAAACATGTTTCAGTCTTCAGTCAGTGTACTGCTTGCACCGTAGTCTTTATTTGGTACATATCGTTGCCTGTACTGCACTTTCAAACACTTCCTGGATCCACCTCATGGTGGAATGCACTTGAAGAGAAAAAATCTCCCTACTCAAACGTCTTCTTTTTATGCATGTCGAGTGCGGCTGTGATCAGACTGGCTGTTATACGGTACCACGACGGTACGTAGCAGAAATAGGGTCTGAAAATAGAACTAAAACACTTAATTAGCTCATTAATATTTAAGTTGATGGACACTATAATTTGCTTGTGATTTAATAGTAATCAGGAGTTAAGAAAGTTGTTTTAATCTATCGAGGCACATGTGAATTTAAGTGAGTATCATTGATTTGTAGCCACGTTTACGTACTCATAATTAATCCATCTTGAGAATAAAGCGGATTGAAATCTGTGCTCAAAATCTGAGACGATCCTGTAGGTTTTGAAAGATAGATGACGAAGTATTTTTGAAATCACACTTCGAAAAATAGTGAGTGTAAATGAGTTATACTGTATTTCTGCGACATAATCAAGAATCAAGTGTCAAGAATTAGGCTATATGTTGTAATCTACTTTTGATGGCATTTAATTGATAAGAGTTCACCTTCCACACTCACATTTGAAGCATGTAGAAAAAAGATACAAAAGAATACCGTTTTCATAATGTAAATACATGTTCTCTGTAGTTTTTGAAAGATATACGCGAAACAATTTTACCATCAAACTTCGATCATTCAGTCAAGGATTGTTAGTAAATGAATGGAATAATGGTGTATGCGAGCGATACAAATTCTTGTTTATTATATTAAAAAAAAACAGCGTAAAGTAATTGAAGAGTATAGAATAAGTACTGAAGTCACATAATATTACTTTTGAGAAGCAAAGGCTCAAAGTTTTTAAATTTGTCTACAGATCACAATTGTTTGAGTTGTACATCCAAACTTGGTGAAGTCAATTGGCACAATAAAAGATGAATTTAGGACAAAAACAAGCATTGTCACACTTGTCGATTTCCAATAATCAGTAATCAAGTACTTCTTCTTCTAAAAGGGTCTCAGGAAAACAAATGCATTTCTCGAATAAATGAATGTCCAAAACACTTAATTGTATATATTTTTTGGAATGTCCTCCATAAGACGGACAACTTGTTGTGCAATATGTCAAATTCGGACGTTGTTTTGAATATGACCTCATTTGACCTTTGACCGGGAGTGATCCCATATCTCATCAATTAAGCACAAAATACATGATACATTGTAATCAAGTACTTCTTCTTCTAAAAGGGTCTCAGGAAAACAAATGCATTTCTCGAATAAATGAATGTCCAAAACACTTAATTGTATATATTTTTTGGAATGTCCTCCATAAGACGGACAACTTGTTGTGCAATATTTATTTATTTTATTTATTTATTTAATTTCCAGGAACATATAACAATAAAAGTACATCACAAATGAAACAATACATAAAAAAAATAATACCACAACCAATGCCTGTGGATTGCCTAAAAGAAATACGAATTTCTGTATAAAGGCTCTCCTCATTGGTTGCAGTAAATAAAACAAAAAAATACAATCTAAACTCAGACATATAGACTGCATGTGGCGGCGAGACAAATTAAAAGGAAGAAAAGAAACAGGGCAACAATATGTCAAATTCGGACGTTGTTTTAAATATGACCTCATTTGACCTTTGACCGGGAGTGCTCATCAATTAAGCACAAAATACATGATACATTGTATATTTTCTTAATCTTTGTAACTAGTCGAGAAATTTGAGATACATTTTGAGGAAATTAGTCCAAGTTAAAAAAATTGACCTCGGTTGACCCCTTCCCTGACCCCTTCTAGGGAAGGGTCAATTTGACCAAAATTTTGTCAAAAAGTTTCCCGGCATGTAACAACTTCAAAACAATCACTAACTCAATTTCTTCAAAATGTGACTTAAGTACTTCTTATTCTATACTCTTCAATTAAGTTTAGGCGTCCTGTGTAAATCACCATTTATATTCAGATCTTGATCCATATAGTTTAGTTCAGTTTTATTTCTGCATCCCAATATCAAAACATTGTAACGAAATTTAGCAAAGTACCGTTATAGTCATATACATAATTAATACTGAATTAGTACATACATCATCGAATGAGGAAGATACGAGGGTATATCAAAAAGTTCTCGGCCTAACCTAGAAGGCAGGGCAGCATCTCCAAATCTATGATGCAGTTGTAAACTATTATGCCTTGTATATGCACTAACATTCATGCGTCGTTTATTTTAGGTGAGGCTCTTTGAAAGTCTTCAGATTTAGAGAAGATCCAAAAAATGGACACAAAAGAAGCTCGTGTGGTGATTAAATATCTGCATAAAAAGGGCATGACGGCCAAAGCCATCCATGATGACATGGTACAAACACTTGGTGATTACTCTCCTTCCTATTCCATCGTAAAAAAAAAGTGGACTGCTGAATTCAAGCGGGGAAGGGAGGGTACAGAGGATGATCCAAGGGCCGGACGCCCAAGATCTTCAACAACAGAAGAACAAGTGGACGCCATTCACAGCATGGTGCTGAAAGTCAGACGTGTAACTATTCAGCAGATAACCGACACTATTATGGGCATCAGTTATGATTCAGTGCAGGGTGTTTTAACTGACACCTTAGGTATAAGAAAGCTGGACGCAAGATGGGTTCCGAGAATATTGACTCCAGATCAGAAGCTTGCCAGACTCGATACTTCAAAGGAACTTCTGGCCCGCTTCCACACTGATCCAGACAATTTCTTTGCTAGAATTGTCACCCAGGATGAAACATGAGTTCATCAGTTTGAGCCAGAATCAAACTTGTAAAGCAAGCAGTGGAAGCACCATGGATCTCCCACTCTCAGGAAGTTCATGCAAGTGGCATCTGCTGGGAAGATCAGGGCCTCTGTTTTGGGGGATAGCAAAGATGTCATTATGATTGACTACCTCCAAAGAGGTCAGACCATCACTGGGAGCTACTACGCCTCAGAATTACGTCAGCTAAAAGAAGCTATTAAGACAAACTGCAGGGTAAAGCTGCGTGCTGGTGTCCTTCTGCTGCGGGACAATGCACCGGTCCACACAGCGCAAGTTGCAGTGGCTGAAGCTACCAAGTGTGGGTTTGAATTGTTGCCCCACCCACCTTATTCACCAGATCTGGCCCCATCTGACTTCTACCTGTTTCCCAAACGCAAATTTCACATTCGTGCACATGGACACCATTTTGAGTCGAACGATGACGGCATCAAGGCTGTAGAGTCCTACCTGAAGGACCAAAATGAAGCCTTCTACCATGAAGGCATCGGAATGTTGGAGCACTGCTGGACAAAGTGCATTGAGGTGAAGGGGGACTATGTTGAAAAATAACCAGGAACTAGGAGTATCCTGACAACCCTTCTTGGTGAGGCCGAGAACTTTTCGATCTACCCTCGTACATAAGAGTGCATATGTGTATGTGTGTGTGTGTGTGTGTGTGTGTGTGTGTGTGTGTGTGTGTGTGTGTGTGTGTGTGTGTGTGTTGTGTGTTGGGGACGTATGATGAACATTATGAAAGCAGTTTGACCAAGTCTGAAATATGCGTGTAGAAATTATATGCAGTGTTTTACATCGTATTTATGCGAGAAATAAAGATGAAGACAAAACAATACGACTGTGACTCACATTTTTTCAAGAAATATTGCAAATGTTTATTGGGTGCATCTGAATAAATTAATACATATAAAATAATATACTTATTGTAATATCAATTTACAATACACCCAACCATCTTAAGCGACCATATATAATTCCCAAAATAAATGGTAGGACGGGCAATATACATTTAGAAATCATCCGGCAGTACTGATTTAGACTTTTTACAAAAATAAATTTCTCCAGGTCAGAAACATTAAATGAACGACGACATCTCAATACTAACATTCGCCCGTTTAAAGTAAAATATTAATATACAAAATTTATATAGCACCAAATACAAAAGTTTCTGGGCGCTGTAAGAATTATCACAACTCTTGTAACACCCATCGCAATTCTCGGATCTATCGGGTGAGGCCCGGTAGCCAGTTGCTGCTCCGTTCCTGACAATTAGTGGGACATACCCAATCAGTACATAATTTACAGGAGCTGTAGCATGGAGGCTACCAGGCCCCACACAAGTGGCCAATGAGAATGATGGGTGGTTACAAAATAATTCTTTTAATTGATGGAATTACTGGTAAAGGTGAGTCTTAAGGAGTGATTTGAATGTGTCCAGAGAAGGGGCTTCACGAATGAGGAAAGGGAGCCGGTTCCAAAGTACATGAGCAAAAGCAGGGAAAGCACCATCGCCATATTTTGTCATAGTCCGAGGTCCGGGATACAATTGTAGATGAGCAGTGGAAGAGGAATGGATACGTCTGGCAGAAAAAAAAAGTTGAAGTGACACGAAGGGATAACGGGTCCTGAATATGCGAAGGATCTTTATCCCTGCAATTACTTCCCTTTTGAACACAGTCATTTTCACCAGCTTCCAAAAACTTACACTATTATTTCTTCTTATGGAAATCAACTGCATAATTAGGTATATTTTGCCAAGATAGTAATCTCTGGAAGTCAATGACGCTTAATTTAATGTAATTTTTTTTCTTTCTTTCTTGAATAAATATTAGATTATGTAGGTATAAACTAAAATGACATGATTTTTATTCAATGTAATATGAATACATTTTTGAAAACGTTTGAGGTATATGATAAGCAAATACACATACACAATTATACATAGAATAAATACATGTTATTACGTTTATAATACATAAAATTTCAGTAATTCATATCATTCATTAAAACGTGACCCACAGAAAAGAATTATCGCATCATTCATTTGCTTTGATCTATTTTCTGCATTTCAGTATGATACACAATATTATAATATTTATAACACAATACATGATAATATATGAAATGAACATACTTCAAAGTATTGTCAAACTATACACTGTATAACATATTACGTTGGTTAAATAAAACGGATGTAACAAAAGTATAACAAACTCACGATTTATTTCATCATACAATAACATTATTAAACGTAAAACAAATTATGAAAGGCAGGAGGCTATCATCATATAAAGAAAACGATTGTAATACAGTCATGGACAAAAGTTTGGAATATATTTTTCTACCAAATGCAGTTCTCAATTATATCAGGAAAAGGTTTCTTGTCCTGAAGTAGAGACAGGGCCGGCGCCGTAGGAGGGTCAGGGGGTGGGTGTCCTCCCCCTATTTTGTTATTAAAATGGCGGGAATTTTACTGCATCGCTCCCCCTAACTTTGTTGATTTTGGGCGGGGAAATGCTTTTTGTCGTCGTCAGCCCCCTGCCCCCGCTTGTCGGACGCTGTTGGGTTTGCAATTTGGCTAGTAAAAAAATTAGTTCGGCATGCAAAATCCCCCCTACGGATTTCGCCTCTCCTAAAATTTTGCCATGGCGCCACCCCTGAGTGAAGCTCATTTGAACTAATAATATGTTCTGCATGGGTAATTGATCATTATTTGTAAGAAATCTGCACTTTAAAACAGGGCTACGCAAAGAAATAACCATATTCCAAACTTTCGTCCAGGACTGTAGAACTACGGTATGAGGATATTGCAAACATTCAAGTCGTATTGATTACACACACACACACACACACACACACACACACACACACACAAACACAACACACACACACACACACACACACACACACACACAAAAGAATTTAAGCATGATATGTGTAGGGGGGTTGTGAATGCAGATGTGGGTGTACCACTCTTTGTTTGGTTGTAGTATGTGAATAAATTTGATAAACTTGTGTTGATGTAAATATTTATGAAAGTGGGCAAAATAGTCTCCAGTGCCATACGAGCGAGACTGAAGCGCCCGAAAACACAACAACACTACTTATGAAAGTGTACATATGTGAGCATGCGTGTATGTGTGAGTTTTTCTGCCTGTGCTTGTCTGTCTATGTGTATGTTAATGTGGCGTGCATCATACGTTTTTATGCCTCCGCAGCGAAGTTGCCGGAGGCATCATGTTTTCGGGTTGTCCGTCCGTTCGTCCGTCCGTCCGTTACCGGTTCTTGATAACGTGGATTAATCGGATTTTGATGTAACTGGGATCAAGTATGTACTAAAAGACACCAATGAACTGATTAGATTTTGGAGCTGAAAGGTCAAAGGTCAAAGGTCACCGGGCCTAAAATATGTCTGATTTGGGCTCGTTACCGCGATAACTTGAGAACGGCCAGTCGGATTTTGATGTAACTTGGGTGAAGTGTGTTTTATGAGGCACCAATGAACTGATTAGATTTTGGAGCTGAAAGGTCAAAGGTCACCGGGCCTAAAACATGTCTGATTTGGGCTCATTACTGTGGTAACTTGAGTATGACTGGTCCGATTTTGATGTAACTTGGGAGAAGTATCTAGTACAATTAGGCACCAATGTACTGATTCGATTTTGAAGTTGAAAGGTCAGAGGTCAAAGGTCACCGGGCCTCATGTCCGAATTGAGCTCATTGTCACAATAATTTTAGAACTGCTTATTAGATTTTACTCTAACTTGGTCAAAGGTCACATGGGCTTATTGATCTCATTGGTTTTGCTACCATGGTGACTTGAAGCTTTTCAAATTACATCAATTGGATGGGAGTGTGGACTGCGGAGGCATACCCATCGACTGCGCGCAGTCGAACTGCTCTTGTTTTTTATTTGTTTGATAAATTTCCGAAGTCAATAATATACTTCAGGTTTGTACAGTACACTCCTGCTCATAATTATGGAATATTTTGTTGATACTTTTATCCTATATCGTCCAAAATTTTCAAGATAGGTGTTTATTTCACAAAAACGCAGTATGTGGAGCAATTTTTGGATTTCATGACGTGACTAAAGTAAAAACTAAAATACATTTGAGCGCAATAACAATCATATATTTTTTTTAAATCCACCAAAAATCATGAAAAAGTATTAAATTAAAGTAATTAAAAGACAACACAAAAAACTAATAAATTTTGATCTAATGTCAATTATCATTAAATTAACATCAGAATTGTCAATTACAAGTCTAATAACGCGCGTAACCACCACGTGACTCTACAACAACTCTGAATACCGCCTTTTTTAAACACAGGTTTTAGCGTCGAGTTGGACGCTACAAAATGCTCAGCATTCCTAAAATACTTATATTATACTTGTTTCACCAGGGGTGAGCAAATATTAATCCCAGATGTATCGTTCACGGAAAAATGGCAACTTGTAAAATGCATCTAAAATATTCCATAATTATGAGCACGAGTGTATATAGTTTCATACTGTGATATTAATTTGGTTTTGGTAGTGCAAGACTTGATATCATTTGGAAGACAGAGCCGCGGTGTCTGATAGACTTGCGCGGTATTAATGAATATGAGTTTGTCACATGGAAATTCTGGGGACTGCGTGTTGGATATAAATGAATTAGATGTAGTGTGAACAGATTCTCAAATAATACAGGGAATTGGTTATTGAAGTATTTGAACATGAAAACAGTAACTTGGAAAGTATTTGAGCCTCCTACATACGAGGTCTGAATTAATTACAAGTGACGGAGTTAATAGGGATTAGAAATAAGTTTCGGTACAGTATAACTGATCGTCATGAGTTGTAGGAAAACCATTATAATTCTTACTAAGTATTATTGTACCAGTGAAGTTGGAATATGAATAATTTTGTTTGATTGTTATTCATAAAATCCCATGTTTTTTAAACGGTTATAAGATGAGTGCATCATCGAGGATATTACGTGCTTAACACGTGATTAAAGGAAAACAAGTATGAGAAAAATGTGGTTAATCCACAGTTTGTAGATTACAACAAATAAAACTTTGGACTCCCGATTATATCGGCTTGTTATAAAAGGTCGGGCAAGTTCCGTGTAAGTTTCGGGTAAATTCTGCGTGGATGTCTGAAGCTAGCCAGACAATTTTTCCTATGGTGTCTTTCAAAGAACAAAGCTTACAAAGAAATAACATCTATACAATAATGTATAGGCCTACATGAGTAGGCGCGGGCTATAGAGCATGCATGCGCATGCGATACGTATCGTTGATGCATGCACTGTGCACCATCATGGAGTCGGACTCCGAAGATGAGTAAGTTGTTAATTATTAGAATATTATGAATTGCCCCCCCCCCCCCCCCGTAGCGCCGCCCCTGGTATGGTCGGGTGTCCTAAAGCTACCGTCCTAAAGCTAGCCTATCCGCAATGCAACGGGCTTGTAAAAGATCGGGTAAGCTTGGCATGCTTTAGCCGCCCGCCCCCTCCGGCGCGGCCCGCTCATTGTATATGGCAGAGTGATAACTTCGTGCAGATCCAAACTTCGCGCACAGGGCCATATATCAAAAACTAGAAAAGAATATGAAAATCTGATAGCACCAACGGAAAGAGCAATCTAAAATTACTCCAGTAGTTACTCACAATTTGAAATTTGAGAGGGAATTTTGAAATTGTTTACGAAAAATCGTTTATAAGTTTTTGCAAAATAAGGGTCTAGAATCTTCTTTTCGAGAGACGATGTCATCAAAATTTGTAAGTAGAATGTGATATCAAATGATTCAGTGGCATTTTGTCTTTCTTATAGTGTAAATATCTTACCTTTTATGGATCTCTATTTTGTATTTATCACTTGTGTGATTTCTTGTTAGCTTTGTTCTTTGAAAGACACCACAGGAAAACTTGGCTGGCTAGCTTCAGACATTCACGCGGAATTTACCCGAAACTTACACGGAACTTCCCGACCTTTTATAACAAGCCATTATATCACACATATAGAAGTACATGTATCCAGAACAGTTACAGGCACTTTCTGAATTGTGATTCGTAGGCCTGAACGGCACCTAGTCACGCTCGAGTAACATGCTCATCCTGAAGTTGACCGATTTAGAAACGAATGTTCTTTTCTTGTAACCCCCCCCCCCGGGGGGGGGGGGGACATGGTCATTACAAGGTATACACCATGGGCGTGTACGAACTTTCAAAATGGACCCTAAACGAGTAATTATCTGTCGATATCTGAATACCCTAAACAAGTATTCAAGTCTGAAAAGATGCCCTTTTAGAGAAAACCTTCTGTCAAATGTATAACCTTTTGCCTGATTTGATGGCGATTTTGATATCCTTCGCGTGCGAACATCGACCGACCGTGCAAAACAATCCCTTTTACGTGTTTTTTTTTCACACGCTCATGGTGTACACCTTGTAATGACAGTGACCCCCTTCCCCCAGACTTTTAAAGTATTTTTGTCCAATGGGAGGAGTATATCCACATGCATTTACTATCTGAAAGTCCAGTGTAGGCAATGAGTACCAAATGAAAGACTTATGAAAGACTTAAGCTACGTTCCCACTTAGCCGAGTTGTAGTCTCGAGTATGGCGAGTTAGCGCGAGCTTGAACTCGCGCTAACTCGCCATGAAAATTGCATGTTTTACGAGTGATCTACGATGCAACATCGAGTTTAATACGACCACTTTACGACTGAACCGAGCGTGAGACGAGTCAC
>JZLH01S0058511.1:10818-26198 GCA_001188425.1 Eucidaris tribuloides | reverse complement strand
GTTCTATTTTGGAAATGTTAATAGATCTACTCAATTTGCAACCCCCTATAATGGAAGATAATATACAACAAGTTGTAACCCTAAATTGGCATGACATGTGAGAAAAGGCTACCCCTAAGCGGCGCGATAGCCGGCGGATTGAGTTGAAAAAGGCTACCCTTTGTCCAAAGACTCTACGACGTCCGAAGGCTGGAAAAGCGGACCCTTTACCGACGCTTTTTCTTGACGCGGGTGCGTTAGGCAGGCCGTGTGATTGAGAGCGGACCCCCCCCCCGGGCTCATAGTCAAAGCAATAAAACTCTGAACTTGTGCCGTACGTGCATATTCTAAAATGTTTGGTACGTGAAAGAGTTAACTAATACATAAGCTGCTCCAGCATATTTGTTTAAAAAATAATAATCCGGGAAGTGAACGATTTAAGGTAAATTGAAGGCTGGTTACCATAAATAACTATTAGAGAGGACAATCGTAAGAGACAGATATTTTTAATTTCAGATACATTAACTAGAATCAGGTTTATTGATATTAACAGAACTGCATGACCATTCCCTTTGATATTGATTCATATGTCAATAAGATCATTGCTTAGCGGGCCCTTAGTTTCTTTTTCTGACTAATTTTTTTTCTTCTTTTCTTCTTTATGTCCTTCATCTTCATTCTTCTCTTCTTTACTTCTTCTTCTCTTTTCTTCTTCTTCTTCTTCTTCTCCTTCTTTCTTCTTTCTTTTCTTTTCATTCTTCTCTCTCTCTTCGCCACATCCTCGTCTCTACATTATGGATATTCCTAACTCTTTGGGAAGGCAGCCTTGTAGCAAAACTGATTATAAGCTACACGTTCAGTGAAGTGAAGCATTAAACTCTTTCTACAAATTATAAATTGCGGCAAAACAATAAGCATGGGGGTTTTTTTAATAAGGAAAATTATAAATGAATTATTGATTGAATTTTTCGGGTTCTGCAATGTACAATAATGTTTTTGATGAGAAAGACAGTTGGTTGGGGAATTAAATTAGTTGATTTCATTGTTTACGCCACTTAGGGTATTAAATTAGTGGATTTCCAGTTTACGCCACTTAGGGTATCAGAATGAGTGGATTTTATGGGAGTCACGTCGTTTAGGGTTGCTTTTCTCAAACGTTACGCCATTTAGGGTCGCAAATTTGGTAATATAGGTTACGCCGTTTAGGGTGCATTTCTGAGGTTGTTGGACACGGGTGGGATACAGGCCGTCTGGAGAGCGACCCCCCCCCCCCGGGACTATGAGAGGGTTAATGAGATACCTTGACAGGTTGGCGTGGTAATGTTCCATTCGTATGTTCCCGTTGTTTGATTTTCAATACATCTCGCTAAGTTCGTGCCCGTTAGGACGTATCTCGGGTAGCAGAAGAAGGTCATGGTAGTTCCGACCAAATACTTGCTCCTGCTTGGAACGTGATCACCATTTCGAGGATTTACTGGAACGGGGCAGAATTTCTCTGAAAATGTAACAGTAAATACTTGTGTAGGCATCGTTTCACATGGTCGTGTCCTTAATCTAGAGGCTGTCAAGTTGGTTTCCTAAAGGAATGTGGTTATTATGCATAATACTGACAGTTAGCCTACTGAGGCAACAATAATTGAGAACAGTATGTCCATTTTTTTAAAACGTAGGCCAATATTGTGCCAATATTGTCAATTTAAAAAGTCACATAGTAGTAATTACTATACTAGTAGTAATACTACTATTACTAGTAGTAATACACACCCTAGAATTCAACAGTTTGGAAAGTCATGCTGCCACTGGCAAGATATGTAAAAATGAATGTCACCCATGAATTTCCTCTGCGGTGGAGTATAAAATAACCTAGATCCACAAACATTAAGTGTATAAGGGAAATGGGCTTGGTGACTCGGGTCAACCTAACTCTTATATTTTCACTTTCTTAAAACAATAAATAATCATTTTGAAATATTTTTTTTCAGGGTTTCATTTTTAGACCTCATCAAAGACACTTGGAGCATGGGGGATTATGCAGCTTACATTTTTTTAAAACTGTGGTCATTGTTAACGTATGTCTTTAAACTGAGTAGGGTATTGATTTTTATCGAATGGCAAAAAAAAGTGCCTAGAGAACGTTAACGTGACGAAATTCATGTCTTATAGTCAGAATATGTAGAGGTATACAGCGTGTCCCACAAAAATGCCCCTCTCATAGACCATAAAAACATTACCAAAATCAACTTTTTATACTCAATTAAGTTTACATATTTCAAAAGCTCATTTAATTTTGTAGTTCCTGTGAAAATTTCAAAGGTCTTACTTTATTGGTTTTGAATACACAGGCTCTTATGTAACAGCGGTGCTTTCCACCCCATTCCAAGTTTGATACAAAGAAATGCACACCACAGACACGCCATAACTTGTTCTTGTATTTGTTATTAAGTAGCTTATGTCAAATTCATTCACCTTTTTTTAAGTGTAAACCAATCTAAGATCAGTTTCACTGGTTGTAATGGCTTTCACAGAATGTGTTCACTTATGATTTGTTCTTCAATACCCAGCTTGTAAACTGGTAGTGTCCTCCTGCAGGTCCTTTCACCTGATTTCCATTCAGGTTGATGCATTAATACACTGCAAACTTAGAATGGGCTGAATAGTACTGCTGTTACATAATAGACGGTGTATTCGAAACCAATAAAGTGAGACCATTGAAATTTTCACTAAAGTTAGAAAATAAAATGGGCTATCTAGATTTGTACACTTATTTCAGATTGACTCTTGATTTTGGATTTAATTTAGCAGTCTATCAGAGGGACATTTTTTGTGGGACTCACTATATGAAACTATTTCCTGGTGACCACTTGACGAAATCATGACTGTCTATCAATTTATTTTATATTGTTTTTTCTGTTACCCGGGGGGTATGTTTATTTTTTTTCACTTTGCAATCAACGGTCTAATTCAAGTTCTTAGCACAGTACATTGGACACAAATATTTTGGTTGAGATCAGTGGCGTAGCCAGGATTTGATCTTATGGGGGGCGGAATATGCGAGCGAGCGGAGCGAGCGAGGGGGGAGGGTGTGGGAGGGGGGTGAGAGCTTTTGGAATTTTGAGTTTCAATTTTGCTCAAACTGCGAATCGCGGTTACTGTGCACCGTAGCAAGACCAGCGCAGCCCTCTGATTGGTTAACGGCTATCCCCTGCGCGACCGCTTTGGCTAACGGCTGATCGGACCATTTTGGAACGGCACGTGCACGTTTGACGTCGCGGATTTTTTTAATTTGCTCCTGAGCAATTGGAAAAAGGATGAAGTTTAACCATCCAGATTTTCACCAAAACTCAATATTTTACCCCAAGTCTCTATGAGAGGTGTTTATTTATATTAATCTTCACATTGGATATGATTTCAGCTGATTTCATTCATTTAGATGTTTTTTAACACGCAAATCAATGACACAATCTTTAATACTTTTTCATTATTCATAGCTTACACATAGTCTCAGAATTGAGGTAAACATTTGTGATAATAACAAGATGACATGTTTATAAAAAAAAACTTTGTAGCAAGTTGGGCGTGATTCATTCCACTGGTATGTTCCCATTATGTTCTTCTTCTCGCAGATGGCTTGAGATGTACCATTCAACGTAAAACCAGAATCACAGCTGAAGCTCACCCTCGACCCGGGGCGAAAGCTGTTACCAGTTCGAGACCCGTTCGTCGGTACACCCGGGTCATCGCACACTGTCAAAACTGGAGAACAAAATATTACAAGTAAATAGGTGTTAGGAGAAAAATTCGAAAAGAAAGAGAGTATGGGAACAGAAAACGGATATATAATTAATCACTTGGTATAATTTGATGTATCACTAATGCAACGCCTTGGTAGATGAAGCCTTTCCACCTAATGCCCATGCGTGTCCAGGCGTCTTGGGATATCAACGTCCTGTTTCCATAAAGACGTATAATAAGGTGAACAGGTAAAACACAAACATTCTTTATTTGTATTCAATAAACGGCAGATATTCGTATGCTTAGGAACACAAAAACGTATAATTTCACGGTTGGGAACTTGCTGCTCCGCAGTTGTGTTATTGTGCCACATTTCCCTGACTGGGTGGGTAAATTTCGCTGGGCAATAGAAGGTGAATCACTGAATCAGTCTGCGTGTGTGTGTGTGTGTGTGTGTGTGTGTGTGTGTGTGTGTGTGTGTGTGTGTGTGTGTGTGTGTGTGTGTGTGTGTGTGCAGGGTGTTTGATTTTTTTTTGATTTTTTTAAAAAAAATATCAAAAAAATCGGATTTTTTTTTATTTTAAATCGGAATTTTTATGATTTAAATCAGATTTTTTTTAAAAAATTTTTTCCCAACGAAAAATAATGGTCAACAGCTGTAAACAGTTTTATACTTATTTGAAAACTAGTTTTACCAACAATAGTGGTCAAGTAGTCTTTGAACAATTTGTGTATTGTACTATTGACACAATAATCCACTTATATACAGGTAATTTTTTTTATTTTTTATTAAATTTAATTATGCATTATAGAGAGGGATATTTTATGGAGCCCAAGTATGTTATGTATTAATGTATACATTTAAAACTCTTGAAGATTTTTATATCAGTCAGTTCAGAACATGCCGAAGTGTTACTCCAATGCATAAGTACTCAAAGAGACTTGAGAATTTCCAAACAAAATTGAATTATTAAAGGCTGTTAGGGTTCCTCATATCGCCTTAGGAATTCATAGCTTGGGAAATATTTCCTAGAATTATCACAATGGGGATTTTAGCTAGGAATATTTCCTAGAAACTATCACAGGGGAGACTTACCAACTAACAGCTGGTAATAGCTAATAACAAAGTCGTTATTGGCAGCTTTTTGTGATGGCATGAATAAGCACTCAATGTCCTGGCAAGAAAATCAGACCCTCAGTTTGGCACTGTTTTTGAGAAACTGCCATCAAAATCTGCAAAACTGGATGCGAGCAAGTGCAAAACCTATGTGGTTTTGAGTTGATGGGATTGTGAAGACGATAAAACACACCATGAAAGTGCAAGCAATAGAATCGAAGCACGGATGTTTGCGCCAAGATGACCATTTCAGCAATCTCAGCATACACAAGGTAAATTCTTTCTCTTGGTTTGTTAGCACATCTGAGTTGAAGGCTGGAGATAACTTTTTACATTTTCTTTACCTTAAAGAATAGGGATGGGCAGAGGTTTTTTATATGCAAGCATGGGGCTCCGAGGGGGCTTGGGGACCTGGCAGGAAAAGCAGAACTTAGTATATTTATTATCAAAGT
Organism: Eucidaris tribuloides; assembly: GCA_001188425.1. Taxonomy (NCBI): domain Eukaryota; kingdom Metazoa; phylum Echinodermata; class Echinoidea; order Cidaroida; family Cidaridae; genus Eucidaris; species Eucidaris tribuloides. The sequence goes on along the minus strand of JZLH01S0058511.1, from coordinate 20,918 downwards.
CAATGACAATATTAGCCTTTTGGGCTCTTGTTGATAGTTGAACATGGAATGACATGATATAACATGTTTTTTTTTAAAAGCTCCTAACACCAAGGCCACGCTTTTTTTTTGGGGGAGGGGTTGTTCTAAGATTGAGGGGGGGGGGTTGAATCAGCCTCGCCTTGTCTGGAAATCTTGGGCAGTGGATTCGCAATCACCATGAAAATTCCGCCACATCACTATGTTGGCAGTAATCTACTAAACTGATAAAAAAAATTGCAACTCTCATTGTTTTATAATTTTTTTTATATAAATTAATAATGCTAATTTATCATGAAATCATATAATTGGCTCTATATCATAAAATAATAGCTCCTAGAATTCTAATTTTTGGAGTTCTATATTCTTTGTAGCTACACTAGCAATGTACTTGAAAAAATTTGGTATCACAATATTTTTTATGTATTTCATTGCTTATGAATTTCTTTATTCTTATTTTTTTCAAAATTCACCACTAAAATTTGCAAGGCATAATAATGGCCTAAAATTATTGAAAACAATTATATCTTTTTGGAATAAATCAAAAAAAAACTCGCATACTATGAATAAACTTGGTACAACAAAATCAATGTTTTTTAGCCATTTTTGGTCTGACGAGGGGGCACATGAAAGGTTGTGCAGGCATCGTAACAGTATGCCCTATTTTTGGCCCAAATGGTGTCCAAAAAGATGCACTAACTATATAAAGAAATAAGTCAGTGAGTCAGCGTGGTCAGAAAATTTTGCACGGCAGGAATGGAGTGGTTGAAAGTGTCGAGTGGGGCGGATTTAAGCTCCTACCCCCTCCCCCATACCCCGCCCTTTAAGGGTGTGAATGTGTACACTTTGTCACAAGTTCCAAGATGTTTGTGCACGGTATAAAACTGTTGTTTCTTGTCCATTGCAGTATATGAAATTAGAATTTGATGACCAAAAATGCACTGGGTTCTTATAATTAAAAGATGTCATTTTATGTGAAAGTGCTATAAAATAGATAAGACCTTTGGTGACTGGTGAATTGAAAACTTTCAGAATTTGATAACCAACATTCGCTTAAAAGTAATCACAAATAAATAACAAAATAAAGTAAGTAAATAATTTGAATGCATAATGTTTATTATTTTCCGCACATGTAACCCGCCCTAAATGACAACTAATGTCGCTAAAGACAACATTTTCTGTTGAAATGTTTATTATAATGTTCTTTCTCAACGAGAATCAACTCCTTGACAAATCCAGCCGCCTCTGAAGCTGCCTGTCAACAATTTCTGTTGATTCTGCATCACTGGCCCTAGTTAAAGCAAGTGTATCTAAACCTTTCAAACGCCCAGCACCAACGCTAACAAGAAGACTCTCATGGACCAACTTTAGTGATCAAAACATCTCCCGGCCAAGAAAGCATCACTTGATGAGCAGGTTGGCACTGATGATATATGCAACTAATTCCCCATTTCGCATGGTTGAACACGGCCAGAGTTTTGTGAAGCTCATGGAATGTTGCGACCAGACTACAAGCCCCGCCTCGAGAGTGGTGTTGCCGATAACTTTTCAGATAAATCAGATAAATAAAGGTTCATGATAAATTAAAGTGGAAAGATGGTAGCCTAGGCACTGGATGGATGGTCCAATGTTCACTAACGAGCGCAATTGTCTGCTGTACTGTATCTACTGATTACCGGTGAAGTGTATCTGGCAGATACTGTTGACACATCCGGTAAACCTCACACTGCGTGAGTATCTGACAGAGGTTGCCAAAAGCTGCAATAGAGAAGCGCTGAGACTCAATTCAACCCTGCACAAGATTTGGGAGGCCTAGTGACTGATAATGCAGCCTAATGTTAATGCGATGAAGGAACAAAATCACTCAAACTCAAATTGGTGACTGATGGGTGTTCTGCTCAGCATACTTGAACCTGCCTTGCACAAGAATTTGAAGTGGCAAATTGAAGGAGCAAAGTGAAGCATGCTGGTTGAAATACTTCAGGAACAATGCACTTTGCTTCAGCAAGCAATATCGCCATACGTGGGATTGCAGCAAAGCTAGTGATTGCCACAAAGACGTGAGATGGAAGCAACCATGTGTGAAATTGCCTAGAACTTTCATCTCCAACCTGGTTCTGTTCCCTCCTTGCGGTGTGTGAAGAAAAAGGAAGGAGATAAGACAGCAGCATTGTGCATAGTGAAGGTGACAAACCTGGGCCTAAAGAGGCAGCAGAGGAGCTCTTACGAGAGGCTATCTCCAATAGCCCAAATTGCCCTTGACAAGATCAAAGCAAGATTCAGCGGATGATAGCAGATTGTGTGGAGATTCTGGAAGGAGGCTAGAGATGAAACTCAAGAGGATGCTGAAGAACTAGAGAAATCAACCAGAAGTTCAGAGCAAGATGCTCACAGCAGTAACAGACCAGCTCACCCTGCTTGCAAATCTGCTGCATCCAACACTGCAGGGGCAAGATATCTCTCAGCCTGAAGAGAAAAGAGAAATCTGTAGAGTAATGCAGGCCCAGAAATGGGCCATCGCATGATGCCTACCATATATCAGGTTCGCAGAGGCAAACCAGTTCCATTTCAAGCCATGCAAGTTCGCAGATCGAAGTCAACTAGTCAGTTAAACCCATATGCATGGTGGCAATCAACATGGCTGGGATGATACCAGACGATGACCTTTCGAGGCTGTGAAGCAATTGCTGTCTGGCTGTAGCTGAACTTCATCTGGAGTGGAACGAGTGTTCAGTTCATACGGCTAGTACAATCAAAGCTGCGTATACCGCCTGGGGACTTAGAAAGGCAGCAAAGCTTGTGTTCCTACTTCAAAGCTCTAAACATTGAAATAGACCCCACCTACCTCCCGTACCAATGTTCTTCTTATAGTGGAAGCTAAAAGACAGACAGTTTCAAGAAGAACAATTTGCCTTTGTTTGAGATTTAGCAGATATCGTGCATTAATGCTAAAATGAAAGTTTGGATCACCCTAAACAGTTGCCAAATTTTTTTTTTCTTTGTTTATGAATTGTGTATTCATCTGTTGTGGTTTCCTTTTTAGCTTATGCCATAGACGTGGTTGTCCCTCTTCCATCCATCGTCTAGTTTTTTTTGAATCAGTCATCCATGATCGCTCAATGATCCAAATTAATGAAGAGTAGCCGAGTTGAATTGTGTTACAATAAGAAGCATGCTAAAGTGCGCAAGTGAATGAACAAAATCGATATGGACCCTCCAAATTGTATGATGATGGATGTCATTGTAAAATGGGGCTGAAGTATTGATATATCAAAACCTTATTTAGGTTTCATATAAAATAGATTCATTCATATGTATTCATTAAACTCTATCCACAATGGTCATTACCTTGTACTTTGGAATTGATAAAAATGCTTGGCAGCATACATGTAATATTTGGTTTTCTTTAAATTGTTATAAAAAGCAATGTTGCTTATCAGATTCATTGATTTTAAAGCCACTGGTTAACATTGTGGTTAAAGAACCAATTTAAAAAGAAAATTCTAACTGAAGGACTAATCTGTCTGATTATGTTTAATATGAATGAAAATACATAGTACAACCAAAAAGCAAAAAAAATAAAATAAAATGAAAGTCAGCATATATTCACTATCAAGACAGCTATGACAATCGTGTTTATTTTAGCCTAAAGAAATAATTCCTACAAAGTAGTCATGGGTGATAAGTTTTTTTTTCTTTTTTGGAGTGCTTCTGCTAAATGATAACACTTTAAAGGCATTTTTTGGCTCTGCTTTCATTTTCTATATTCCGCATAGACATGTTAGCATACACGTGAAAGAACATGCAAACTCAGATTTTTAAAAACTGAACACAATGTTAACAACAAGTGCCATTTAAGCCATTGTAAAGCTTTTATCAATATTAAGACTTGTTTCGCACAGAAAAAATAGGGTTTGCAAACTCTACGAGCTACATCTGGTAATACAAAACATGTCCGGCTAGTCAGCAACTGTACGTTTAACATCTAATTTAAAATGTAATATTTAACCAGATTTGCTAATAGGCAGCTTCCTGAATATGCTTGTAACAAAATACACAATTTTATGTTTTCATTACAGTGAGTAACCAGTTTCCCAAATAAAACTTCAATAAATTTCGTTGGCAATTTGATGCAGGATAAGCACCACTTGGTCCACCAACATTCATTGATGTTACTGTTTTTTCAAACTATTACATGATACAAGCAAGCACAGCAAGTTTGTATTGCTGGCATACTGTAACAACTTGCCCAGCAACTTTCCCCATTTTTAAATTCTTACTTATGTAAGTATAAGCATGTGTACTTTGAAATTTGTTTAATTTGAATGTATGGGTATTGATTAAGAAAAATACACAAGCATGCAATATACATGTAATTCTTATCAATGTACAACATATGCCTTCAACTTAAGTAATTGAAAAGAATGGGTTATTTAATAGTAACAAGAAGGAGGTACATTACATATTAGTAGTTCAGCTGTTTTGAAAAGTTAATCCAAGTTGTGTGGATTTGAGCACCTTATGTAGATATTTATATTATTATTTTATTGAAGATTAACAGTTTTGTGTACATACAGAGAGTTATTTATCATGTACTCGTAAAACTTGGTTTTGTTTTCATGGCAGTTTTGCTTGTTTTACAATTTTGAAAATAAAAGTGGTGTTAAATCAGTTTACCTCCATTGGAGGGTGTATCATTCTTTAAAGGTGTCTCTAAAAGCATGTGGAAGTCAGAAATGAAATGATTACATTGATAAGTATCTGTTAAGGAAGAAGAGAAAATAGAGAAAACTAATTTTTTTCATAAAAAGTTGATTTAAATCAGTGATTTTTTTGAAAAAATCAAGTGATTATTAAATCGCGATTTAAATTCATGATTTAAATCGACATGATTTAAATTCAGAAACAACCCTTGTGTGTTGTTTGTGTGTGTGTGTGTCTAGGAATAGGAAACCCTATACACGAAATTACATTTACCTAATTTACCTATATCATTGGGTAATTCCCAAGTAAACTGCATCGATCAATACATGTTTTTATCGATCATACATCGAATTGTTATTACAGTACTTTTTAAATTAATTAGTGTATTTTTCGTGTAAACCGGTAGTATCTTCAGATGTATTAAGAAAGAATTGTCTAATTATCGAATTATCTATGTACAACAAATTTTACACGATTCTTGATAGTAAGATTAAGAAATTGCACAAGTATCTAACCATGATATTTCAGATGTTTTATTAGAACACTATAATATTTGTACGAAATGATGAATATGCAAGCAGGAAAGCATGACAAACAAATCAAATAGTTGGGCAATCATTTCCCAAGGGATGAGTAATAAGAGTTAGGCAAAGATGTTGTGGACCAATCGTAGAGCAACCATTGATCTGTAGACATGATAGATGAGTGTTTAAGATTAGGCAAATTGATATTATGGATAAAATGTGCGGTCATTACCCAATAGAAACGTATTATACGAATTGGGCAAATAGATGTTGCGTAGAACGGTTATTACCCAACAGATATAGGTGCTTTCAGAGTTGGGTAAATTGATGTTTTGGAAGTAATCGGTTTGGAATTATTAGACGATTGATGGGAGTTGGGCAGACTGAGAGTTCAGAAATACATAGTTGGACAAAACATTAAAATTTACTCAGTAGTTGAAGAAATTGATGGCTTGGCAATATCATACGGGGTTGGGTAAGTAATTAACCAACTAAAAATATAACCAAGTGGTGGGAAATTGAAGAGTTAGGTAAAATCTGATGGACTACCCACTAATGGCCAATTTAGTTTGCCTAACTACGTTGTAAACTGATCGCCCAACATCAGTTGGGCAGATTCTAACTGGTAGTAGTGTCGAAAGTATGTTGCCTAGTGTTGATTAAAAGTTGGGCATTTTTTGCCAAACTACACGGAAATGAAAACAATAGATAATCTTTAAAATAAATATTCTGATCTTCATATCAATGTAAACTATAGTGATTCTTTCCACGATCAGAACCTTCACAAACCTTCACACTGAGAATCTTACATTAAATCTTCTCCGATTTGTTTAAATGAAAAAGGTAATGCATTGTGTGATGCAAAATCTTTATTTCTTCTTCTTGTCAGTTTTGTAAAATTTCACTTTTATTTTTCTTTGTAATAACGGGTTTGGGTTTTTTTACTCCCCCTCTAATAATGAAACGCAATTTACCATTGTAGATAGATACTGCTGAGGAATCGCCACAAGGATCGCTTCCAAGACCACTACACCGTGAACTGCAACGGGTGTCAGACAGGCGATCCACAGACCTCTCGCTCACTTCGGTATCATTTGCGTCGCCACAATAGCAGGTCGATCCGCCCGGTGTCAGCCATCCGCCTGTCACCCCCGCCAGAGAGTACCCTTGTTGTGCACATCGTTTGATGCAGTTTTCAACCGAGACTCCGTGGGAGGTGTACGGCGAGGTAAGCCACCACGAACTAGACGTGGAAGTAGAGTAACAGCCAACGAAGTCGGGACCTATACAGTTTATAATTATGTGGTTGAAATATTGACAGACGCTTTTCAAACATGTATTATTTCTCTATGGTACATAATTTGGTTGCCACTGAATGTATCACAGGATTGAACCTGCTACGGGACATTTTTGAAATGTCCAAGGGTGTAGGCTGGTTTGGGCACGGGGAGGTGCACATCTTGGGGAGGTGGAACTAAAGTGACATGGGGAGGTGCACATCTTAGGGAGGTGGAACTAAAGTTGAGTAAATCAGGCGTTGAAAGCAGAAAAAGTGGTACAAATTTCGTTTTGCTTGCCAGGGGCGGAACTCCTATGGCTCTGCGGGGGGTGCACGTGCACCCAGTGCACCCCCCCTCAGCCTACGCCCTTGATGTCATACTTAATATCTTCAAAGGATGATATTTCAGACAGAAGGATAAATCTACCAAGTAGCAGCAGTGGTAGTATTAGTAGTACATGCAGTAGTAGTAGTAGTAGTAGTAGTAGTAGTAGTAGTAGTAGTAGTAGTAGTAGTATTTGTCTTGCATGTATTAGTAGTAGTAGAAGTAGTAATAGTAGTAGATTTAGTGGTAGTAACTTAGCGGTAGTAAAGTAACCTCAAAATAATTTGTTCTGTCTTGTGCCGTTCGTGATGTAATCATTTCCTAAAAATGATATCAAAGATTAGAATTAACATCTACTTCCCGTTGCATAATATATCCATACATGACCCCCTTGGTGACCCCGCATTAAACGTAAAAAGTATAAACGTCACATTATACAGGGTGGCCTAAAGAACGCAATCGTTAATTTCTTCAACATCATTCGGCGAAATGCCATTAGTTTTATTTCATGATTTAGAACATTATTTTCCCAACAAAATGATACCATATTCATTGATTTTTTTTGTAAAACATTTGGATCTTAGGGCCATTTTTCTGAGGCAATATCGTTTCCTAAATGTGTCACTCTTTCAACTCTAGCGATCTCCGGAACATCGACATAATCGTAAGGCGTGTCATAGAATAAGCTACGCAGACATACCGCAATCATGGCAATGACAATGTAAGCCTTTTCTGGCATTGTCTTTTTACATGAATCAAAGCGGGGGCAATATGCCTTTTGTCTGCACAGAGTAATCTATGGCACGACTCACGTTGTCGAGAAAATATCTTGTTGTTCCGAGGACCGCTGGTGTTGAAAAAGTAGCAATTTTAAGAAACGACATTGCCTCAGAAAAATGGCCCCAGGATCTGAACACCTTCCTCAAAATCATTGAAAATAGTATCATTTTGTCAGAAATGCATATCTAACTAATGAAGAAAAATCACATTTTGCCGATGATATTAAAGAAATTAACGATCGCAGGTGTTGTTTTTTGTTAGGCAACCCGTTTATACTTTTCATCTTTAAAGGTATTGGCTAACATTTACCACAGTTAAAAAGAAAAAATCTGAGCTACATGATTCCCCATGCTATCATTGTCTTTGATAAGGTCTAAAAATGACGCCCTGAAAAAATTGTATTTCAAAATGATTATTTAGTGCTTTAAAAAAGTGAAAATCGTAAGTTGATCGGATTCACCAGCCTATTTTCTCCCATAGACTTACTGTGTTCACCTAGGCTATTTAAACTCGCCATAACTTGCCATTGGCAGTGTAACTTTCCAAACTTTTTTATTCTAGGGTGTTTATTTGTCCATCTTACTATGTAGTTCAGATATCAAAATTTGACAAGTTTTTTTTAAATTGAAGCTCCACAATTTTAGCGTATCACTTTAATGTGTGGTCACCAACATGACCAAGGGTTATGTATCAAATATAAATTTGAAACGGGAAGTACATGTTAATTCTAATCTTTGATATCATTTTTACGAGATTTCATCACGAACAGCACAAGATTCAACAAATTATTTTTGTTCAGAAGCCTATATCTTAAAAGTAATAGCACAATTTGACCATACACAGTACTTAGGGTTGGTCGATACTAGTCTACCATCCTATCAGGTCAGAATATAGATGTAGTGTGAGTTGCAAGAAACTATATTTTGGGGTCCGCACTCCCATATACTTTCTCTTTTCGATGTAGTGCGTGGGTTCTTTAACTTACTGAGGTGTTTCTGTCTCAACACAGGACCTCCTGCTTATGCACTATTATATCCGATGGACGGGCTAATAAGGTTGAAATGCCTAATGCAAGGCACAACCGCCATGGCTTGGATTCAAACCAGGGATCACTGGCTTTACGTCCAATCCGAGGGTCGGCGGAATGTCGATACAGTGCTTTACCGACAAGGACACATCCAGGATTCGACCTAGGGATCAAGTCTAATCTACTTAGCCACGATGCCACCCCTATACATCTGTAACGGTAGTAGTATAGTCATGGTGGTGGTAGTAGTAGTAGAGAAGTAGCAGTAATAGGCGTAGTAGTAGTCAGGCGCGGTTCTACGGGGAGGGGCTTGGGGCTTAAGCCGACCCCCCAAAAAAAAACAAAAAAACACAAATTGCCCAAGCCCTACCCCCCCCCAAAAAAAATATAAAAATAAAAAAAAAATAAATAAATAAAAAAAGAAAAAAATCGGAGGAAAAAAAAATTCTGAGCGACCTTTTCGGCGACTGAGTTGACCGTAAAAAAAATTTGACCTCGGATTTGGAATGGAACATTTTTCGTTCCTTATCCCCCCCCCCGCCCCCCCGCTAAGCGACTTTTCGGCGGCTGGAATGACCGAGAAAAAAATTGGACCTAGGATTTGGCCGCGAATGAAGCCCCCAGTAGCCCCCCTAAATTTTTCGGTCTAGAACCGCGCCTGGTAGTAGTGGCACATAGCAGTATTAGTGCCACAACTACTTTGCTACTACTACTAGTAGTAGATGTGGTAGTATAGCAGCAGCAGCAACAGTATAGTGCCACTACTATACTTCAATAAATACAAAAATAGATATATAAAGGGATAGAGAGATAGAGAGATAGATAGATAGAGAGATAGAGAGATAGAGAGATAGATAGACAGATAGATAGAGAGATAGAGAGAGAGAGATAGATAGATAGATAGATAGATAGATAGATAGATAGATAGATAGATAGATACAGGGGCGGCGGAACGTATTTTCGTTTGGGGGGGGCAAAGCCAAAAAAGGGCACTTATATGTCAAAAGGGGCATTGGGCGCAAGCAGATATTTTCACCATCAGATTAGGTGATTGCTTGAAGATGCTGTTTTAGCGGCAATGTAAGTCGAACCCAACTTTTTTTAAATGGGTTCCGATTTGAAACATAAAATCTATAGGCCTACACATAATCCGCGAGCGAGCGTAGCGAGCGAGCGGTTTGAAAAAATTAAGAAATGTTAAGTTGTAAAACTCGCAATGTGGTCTATTGTGGCGCTAATTACAACACTGATTTTTTTGTAGTATTTTAAAAAAGATAAAGAACATCTGTCTAGATCAAACTTTTCTGCTTGAAGTAGCCGTTTCTTCATAGTAATGTAATTTGAGCAAAACCTTTTTGAAGTGGATTTCTGATCATTTAAACATAAAATATACATGTACATGTATCTACCGCGCGAGCGAGCGGTTTTGGAAAAAAATGGAAA
>JZLH01S0058439.1:2807-14071 GCA_001188425.1 Eucidaris tribuloides | reverse complement strand
AATCAATCAATCAATCAATCAATCAATCAATCAATCAATCAATCAATCAATCAATCAATCAATCAATCAATCAATCAATCAATTTCAGGTTTGTTTCATTCTAACTGCAATTTGCAATTTGTTATTGTTTATTTCAGGGAGTCCTCCTTCCAAAGTTTATGGAACTATGCGAGCAGTTGCGAGCAGGTCGGCAGAGAGATTTTGATGGCATTTGATACCAACTTTTCATCCTGTAGTGAATGAACACTGAACAGGCTAGATGCAAACTACTGCCAGAGATTCACATGTGATGTATTTATGGAAGACCTCTTGCAGGATCCCAGTTCAACAGAAAGCACTGGGAGTCTTTTAATTCCTCAACAGGGGGAAAAATGTAATGCACTTCTGCCATAAGAATTCCCTCTTCATGGTGTTTATTTCCTAACTCTTGACCAGGCATGTCATCTCTTCAGCATAGCATGGGATTGTGATAAATCACAATCCCAAAAGACTGCCGCTACCAGAGGATCAGGATTTACATCTATAGTCCTGTGGGAATTTCAGCAGATGCACGTACAATCTCTGGAAAAATCCAGTTTGTTGCATTATCTCAATAATGGCTGATTGAATGGATGTGAAATCAAATGTGACAATTTTATTGATAACTTTGGACATATTGTGTAAAACTTTCACCATAATCTCTGTACAATATGAAAATTCTGGTAAACATAATTGTACCAGAGATTTTACCATGGACTAAAACTTCAGTTAAATTGTACCAGTGATTTTACCATGGAATAAAACTTCAGTTAAAATAGCCAGTTTTTCTCTGTTAAAGTTTTATGCAATATGGCCCTTCTCTATTAAATATTTCCTCCGTCTTTTTAAAATAAAAAAATGTTACTACTCATCAGGGTGTTATTTTATAACTAACAGAAGAGTGTTTGATTTCTCTTTATGTGTTTATAGGTCATCAAGGTTATAAAATGTACTGGACTTGACATTAAATTAACTTGAGTACCTCCAATAATATTATTTCAAATTCAATATTTAAATTTATTTGCAAATGTTTCCAATCATGAATACATAAGATTATATAATTCAGTGGTGTATTGCATTTGACTTTGCATAGATTGTGCACAGATGCCACAAGTTTCATAAATATGAATTTCCATGGATTGCATGCTTCTGAAAAACAGAAATGTTTTAGACAAAATTCAGCATCAAATAGATTTCCAATGTATATTTTAAAAATGGGGTGAAAGTGTATTATTTTTAAAGGCTATTTTTTTTCTTGAAGGCAATCCTGGAGCAACATAACATTTGGCCTCTCTTTGTTCACAACTTGTTACATATTCAAACTACCGGCATTTTTATATTCAGAAGATCCATGGAATGATTAAAAATAAATTTCATGTGTCATCACTGAAAGATTATAAAGAATTACTTAAATTTCATTGTCATTACTTGTACTTTTATTCGTATTCTTATTGATTTGTCATTATCAATATTAGTGATGACAGTAACTAGAAAAGCAAACTTAATCATTATATGTGACCATGATGACACTTTTCACCCTCCTCTTTTGATAATTGGAGAGACTGGGGGAAAGGGATAAAGTGCCTCACCCAAGGACACAACTGCCATGATGTGGACTTGAACCAGGGACTTCTGAAATGGGTAGCCATGGTCGTATCCACTAAACCATGACTCCATTTTGACATTTCCATTGCAAGTGTTCAGAATACAGTGGTAATATTTCTGCACCAAAGTGAAACAAAACAGTTGACTGAAACCTAAAATTCTTGGTTGTTGTGGCTACTGTCAGTTGTTAATGCATTTGGTTTATCTTTTGAATACAGCACTTCACGAAACCCTCACTTCAGCTGTAGCATTTAGTGATTTACTGACACAAAAGTCACAAATTCTATGCGCTACTTGAGGTCAGTAGACGCACCTCGTTATAATGTACATGTATTTTTTCACTCAATGCCATTTAACTTCCTCAGTCCCTTTAGCAAAGTGCTTGAAATCATTGGGTTCAGAAGATAAAACAATGAGTCAGTGTGGGATGTATGATAATCACAAGTCATAATTTCAGTTTGAAATATACAGTATTTTCTAAATGTTGTACTCACAGTATAATTCATAAGTAATCGGATCGAGTTACAGGAGAGAAGTTATCATTTCATGAAGAGTTTTGTCAGTGATTTTCATTGACAATTTTCTCTCAGCCAATCAAATGCAAGGATTTGAGTAGCTTATAACAGTTGTCAGTGAAAATCACTTGCAAAACCCTTCATGAAATCCTCCCATGGTCACAAATGACTGCAACCAGTAACAGCCTCAGAACTCCTATAGTAACCATTGTTTTTCCCTGAATTTCAGAGATATGTGGTGATACAGCTATTCATAGGGGCGGGGAGTAATATGCTTCAAGCAGTTGCAGAAAATTCCTTTTATCTAACCCAAATCAGGAAGATGATTAGGGTTGCCATTGGGTTTTCCAGTTCAGAATATGGGTAGGGGTTGTGTAAAGGGTTGGAGTTGGGGTTAAGCTAAGGGTTTGTGTATGAAATAATCGGAGGAGCAATTGTCACTGGAGTAAAAGTCATTGAACCAGATATATTTATTGGCTTGTTGTATGATTTTAGAATATTATGGCATGGTGTATTATACTGGAACATCACATCAAATCTACTGAAATGTGCCGTTTTGGTAGAAAGCAAAATGTAATAAATCTGAATTTTATTAACAATTGAGTGCATTGTCAATCATTCAACTTCACATACACACGCACACACACACACACACACACACACACACACACTGTAAGCGTTGCCAAACAAGGACTGTAAATCATTACAAACCTCCAAAAGGGAATATTGTGTATTCCGTGGACACACAATATGTATTTGACAGTTATCCGTACAACCGTGGACTTATGCAGTGCAAATTATTTTTTACAAATTTCCATACCCCTAGACACAAATGAGGACACAATTTCTAACTGGTTGCAGTACTAGCAAATGGTGATATGAAGAGTGTTGACTTATGTCCTCACTGGGAACTGCTTACAGACTCACACACACATACCCACACACAATATTTCAATGGAACACACAAATAAAACAAGGTTTCAGGTGTTTACTTTTCTTCTTTCTTTTCAAATTTGACGACCATCCTCCTCGGGTGATATGTAAGGTGTTGACTTATGTCCTCACTGGACTCCGCTTACACACACACACACACGCACACGCACACGCACACGCACACACACACACACACACACACACAATTTCCATGGAACACACAAATAAAACAAGGTTTCAGATTTTTAGTCTTCTTCTTTATTTTCAAATTTAACTAGTTACTCCACTATGCTTTAACGAATGGTGCAAATGAAAATTTTCACTCAAGTACTTGGAATAGGGTAATAAATTTGTAAAGGATATTCAGTTGAACATTCAAGCAAAAAGGTTCTTCCCATTGGCCCATGTTCACAAGACTGACATTTGATGCAGAGTGCAGGTTTAAATTCATACACCATATCTTAATCGCCTATGTGAATATGAGCCATGGCTTGTGAAACAATATATCTTGGAATATAATTCTTTGTAGAAACTATACCAACATATATTTTTTAATATTTAAAGAAACAATCATCACATTTGCATGGTCTTGAGAAGTACCAAGAAAAAAAGGTTAACTTTTGCTAATAATACATTTATACATACATTTGTACAAAAGTGCTTTATTACAGTATCATAAATATTCTATAGCCAGCTACTAGCTTGATCAAGATGAGACAGGACACTACATAAAGATCATCTACACATGACTTTATTCACAAATTATCTCACCATTTTTACCCCTTTAGAATATTTACATCAACATATAAACAGAAAACAAGGCACACATTGATCCCAGTGTTGAGTGTAGGTGGGGTGCACATACATACATACATGTACGTAGCATAAACCTGGTTAGCAAGTATGTCTGTTTGTCACACAAACTTTCAGAGCTGCTTTGTGAGATATGACACCAAAAGTACACCACAAAAGGGAAACGTCTTGCTATATGGTCACAGAATAATGCATTTGAAAGAAAAGTAAATTGGACAAAAATTTACATTAGTATTTGAAATTGTACGACTGGTAGCCTTACTAGCTTCTAGGTCCTATTACATGTATTGACAAAATCAAAAGTAACAAAATGCACCTTTTCACTTATGTTGAACATGGCACTTTATTTTCCTAGCTTACAGGCTGGCAAATGCTTGTATGTTTCATAATATTATCACTACCTTCCCCTTTGACCATTATCACGGACTCCCATAACAGGCATATTCTTTTTATTTAACATCAATTTGTAATGTCAGATTTCAGTTATGTCAAACATAGTATTTCATTTTGTCAACTTACAGGCTTGAAAATGCTTGCATGTTCCATAATATTAACACTACCCTCACCTTCAATCATCATGGTCGATTCCCATAACAGGTGTATTCTTTTGGATTTATAGCAATGTGCACTTATGCTTCTATAAATTTACCTTCAATATGATTCAGCCACTCCCTACACTCTATTTCTGAATATTAATATATTTTTTTGCTTAAAAATACTCAACATTTTATTCTGGACATATTTGATAAGGTACATATTTAAATACTGCAACCTGTGACAACTGAGCACTAATCTTATCTAAGAGCAAATGATGATGAGACATTTACAAGTGATTTTCATGTAAAAGTACAAAATCATGCTTTTACGACAGGAAGTACTTTTGATCCCTGAGGGCATATTATTGTGGTCAAGCACATTCACACAAGCATGTATTTCATCACTGGTTAATCACCTTTCCCCAACAATTATATGGTTTTATGGAAGATCCAATATGGTTCCTTTGATTACAATTGTTTATTAACTTGTGCACATTATATTGGAGAGAAAGTTAATCCCTTTCCCATCCACCAAAATCTAAAAAAAAAATAATCAAATTAATGATTAGTGTACCAAGTAAATCATATAATGGATTTTGTGTTAATTCCACAGCAACTGATTTGACATTGTCATGGTATCAGGCATAACAAAATTGATCATGGCGTATAACTGATTACTTTAATATTCATTTTCTGGCTTTAATATTTTTAGTATCATTTAGCAATATATTCAACACAGGAGTACTCTGTAATAGGACAACAGCATGAGAAAAGGGCCCTAGCCCCTTATGGCATAAAAGTTTTTAAAATGGAAAAAACCCCCCCTTTTTTTTTCCGCATTTCGGTAGTACCACACGAATAGTGTGCGGATATGCAATCTACTATGAAAATGCCCCAATTAGGGAAATGAAAAATCAATGCTACTTATAAAATATACATTTAAGCCAAACTTTCCCCATAAAACTCCGCTCCTGTAAGGGCCCTTTTCTTGCGTCAAAGCCCACATGGGTGTATACATTTTTATCAGTTCCCCGCTAACCTATCAAATGTGCTTGACCAATTAGAAATGACACACTTATTGCAGCCACTTTGATTTGATTTATTGTAAGGTATACCACTCATTAGATTCCACTAGCAAGTAACACAGTTACATTAAATGTAAACTCTAGCATATAAACAGCAAGAAAACACATTACAAAATGGTATGAACATGTACATAATACTCTCATAATATTATTTGTAAGTTTGTTAATTATCGACTGTTAACAGTGTAAGGCTACATTTCTACACATGTGTACATTGTTTAAAGGGAGAAGGCGCCAGCAACTAACAGGCATAAGTTAAGAAATAAAGCGGCATTGAGAGTATTGTGAGAATTATGGTATATGGTGATAAAGATAGCCTAAATAATGGCTACTGTGTGACACTCACACTCAGCAAGGCCCTATAAATTAGTTAATTTGTGTTTATTTTATGTCTTTGCAAGCCTTAAGATAAAACTTGCAGAAACAGTCATAGGGGCGAGGAGCTTTTCGATTTAAACAGTGCATACATTACTACGGCGTGACTAACACACGTCGGGTGGCATGCATCGGTCATGCTTGGTCAGTTTCAGCAATGTGTACGTGCGATCTGATTGGTTGGCAAGAACTCAAATGTTTTCTTAACTTATGCCCGTTAGTTGCCAGCGCCTTCTCCCTTTAATTGCAGCCAGTTATTTTCATGTACATTAGTGTGCTAAATTCAAGCACATTTTCATAATTATTAACACCCCCCCCCCAAAAAAAAGAGGAGATCTAACTGTTTACACAATATTGTTTGCATACAAATAATTTTGCAATTTCACTTCAAAACAGAGGATATGCAAAAGCACAATTTTATTGCATTTTCATTCACTTTGAATAGGTATTATCAGGAAGTTAAAATTACCGAGATGGTTCCGACGTTAAATTAGTGAAAATAAAACAACACAAATTATTTAGCATAATACGGTAGATCTTATTTCTCATACTGTGCCACTCTCGTTCGATGGCAAGAATAATCTGTCAAGTTCACTAGTTTTTGTTTTTCAAAGTAATGTAATAGCATTTGTTTTGAATGTGTATTTTAATTTTAATACTTTGCATAATTTCTATTCTCAAACATACATAATAAAATCTTTTTAATTGTTTTCCAAAGAGATATCAAGAAGGGGTCTTATCATTTTGTGAAATGGTACCACAGCTGTTGATTATTTCCATATTTGTTTCATTGTTTTATAATCTGCAATTTATCAGGATGAAATGTAATAGTTAGTTTCTCCTAGAAAGAATGTGAATTGGAAAATAATTATTCAAACTTTGCCCCTCTCACACCAAAAACAAGAAAGAAAATTAAATAAATACGGAAGTAACACTAACATAGTCTTGTCATATGTATCTAGGGAAATGTAACTAATCCAGACCACTTGAAATAAGAGTGTACATGAATTATGCCACATGTGATTTATTTCTGTAAATTTTTGTTTATGATGTAAATTGACAAACAGTGCTGCCAACTGCTGCCAACTTATAAGGCTCAATTGGATGAATGAGAGTTCCAATGTTTCCCACAGTGCAATGTAAACCACCTTAGATGCAGGGTTGGTGATTTCCCTTTCTTTCGTTTTTTTTTTAACCCGTTGCTTACGGGAACCGGATGGGCCCTCTACTAAGTCTATGGGGATTTACAGAATCTCGTAGTCAACGGGTTAATAGAATAAACAGACTTGTGAAAATTCAAGTCATAATTTAATATAAATATATATATATTTAATAATCAACCCAAATGTTGCCCCCATAAGCGGGAGAAGGAGTTGATTTGATAGAATTTCAATCAATCCATCGTTTAAAATGATGTAACTGTTGATTTGCAAACAAAAATGCCAAAATCAAATGTTGGGGGCTTATTCAAGATTTTATGCACCATTTTTATGTACTTCTTTGTTTTTTTAGAATTTGAAGATTAATAATTTAAATAATTTTGATTGAAACTCGCCAACCCTGCTTGGTTGTGTGGTAGAATATGGCATTTGTTTTCCTCCAGCGGTCTGTACATGGAAGAATTGCAAAAAATGCATTATGTGGCTGTATTTTAAGACTAGCTCCTTACTAATCGACAGTGGCCCTTTGACAACATGACTTTATCCTCCTTAGTACAAATTCCACCAACATGGATGACAATGTACAAATGTGAAAATATATATATATGACTTTGAAGAGTCTAGTACGAAGCGACATCGCCATAGTCTCGATTCCACTCCTCATATGTCCTAATTGAGTCTTGCGGGACGCTCTTTCGAATCCTCTTCAACGATTCGTAGAAGTCGCTCAGTGTGATTCTACGGACCTGTAATATATGACCATAAGATAAAGCAAAAGAAAGGTATAATCATGCAGTTAGTCACCCTACATATAGCTCTATTTCTAATTTTGATAAAAGCCATGAGGTGATGAAACTTACGACTTAACCTTTACTTAAAATGTGTTTTTACAATGTAATATAGCAAATGCTCTTCAATTGTAAACAATGCACGATGACAATGTTTTGATATTGCTTACTGTTTAGAAAATCCAATGAGTGCATCAATAGAACATGAAAATGCTAGATGCATATGCATGATCATCATTGTTTGAGATTGGGAACCGGGAAAAGGGGGGGGGGGGACATACATCCATTTTGTTGCTTGTCATAACATTTCAAGGAAAGTTTGTAAGTAAATATTAATACATCACACACACAGGCCCTTGAAATTTTCAGTCAAAAAATTTAGTAATCTGAATCTGAGGACTAAGAGTGTGTAACGGTCAAATATTTCCATGAACAATTATTCAGGACAGACAAAAATAATTCTGAGAACAATCTGTCTTCCATTTAAAAAAATATATATATTCTTTTCTCATTCATATCTAATAAAGATGCCAGTTTTAATGCCAGAAGGATTGAAATTACCTGCTCTGCACTTGTACACTTGACAGCATTTGGTCCTAGTTCTGAGAAAGCAAAAAACAAATGAAATATTAACACAGTATATGACAATATAATTTCACATATACATAACTGAGTTTGTGTTTCTGTTGTGTGTTTTCCATTTCAAATTTCAGTGATACTGCAATAAAATAAATGCCTCTCAATATTTTTTTTCTCTACACAGTGATTAGCTCTTTTTCTGTTCCAAAAGATTCAGTGGTTCATTGCAAGGGTACTGGCCTGCAAGGACCATAATTTCTGTTGATTTGCCTGAACTGGAAACACATGAAAGCTGCAAATATGGCATTTAACAATTCCACACCATGAACTCTAGACCTGTGCTTCAATGCACTGTGGGTTTATGACCCAGGAAATAGCAAGGGGGAAAAAAGAGATACACTTTGGAGATAGTTTTCACATAACAAGGTACATGTATATGCAAAATCACATATATCTGATCAAAATTTGGAAGAAAAATAAGTCCAAAGTTATGTATTGTGATGTATGAAAGGAGGGGCACAGGAGGCAAATGCCCCTTTCCCATTGTTTGCATTATGAATGCAATATTTCTGTTCTCTGACATCTCTGTTTTCTGCTTTTTGCAAGTGTTTCTCTGCATTGAGTCTTTGACAGGAATGTTTATGAATGTTCTTACCCTGAGGTCCATGGGTAAAATTGTGAAAATTCAGAGCTGCATCCACTCTACCTGTTAGTGCTCCAGGTATGATGACACAAATAAAACCAGGAGGTATGAGAGATATTCCATTCTCTTTGACTGAAGCCTTGACTCCAAAATATGTTGTGTAAATGCTTAGCTAGATCTTTCAGCAAATGGCAAATCATTGAATTCTGTTTAATTACCAGCCACATTCATGATAATAAATTTTTAAATAACTCAATCGTAAAAGACTGCATGGGCACACAATTCTCAAATGGGAGGGACACATAAAAAGAAAAGGTGCAATTCTTGAAATATGAAAATAATGAAAACTACCCAAATGGGCTCATCTGAGCATTATTCTGGGCTAGTCTGACAATTTTTTTTTTTTTTAAAGACAATAAATATTTTGAATTTATTTGTCAGAATATTTCAGTGTACGGCTCCCAAAGTAGGACCCTGATTCAAGCTTGCAGATAATTTTCTTACAGCATATATTTTCTCACACTTAAGAAAAATGATCACCTCGCTTCACCTAGAAACAAGTGAAATATTTTTTCTAATATCAAACTGATTTTCAGCTCTTCCTGTGAAGTTGGTGGAGTGAGTGAAACATCTAACATTAAACACACCAAAGAATGTGAAGAATTCCTTTGTATGTCCTAAGAAAAACCTGATTTTCAGCTCTTCCTGTGAAGTTGGTGGAGTGAAACATCTAACATTAAACACACCAAAGAATGTGAAGAATTCCTTTGTATGTCCTAAGAAAAACCTGCAGCCATTGTAATTTATTATTACTAGTTACAACTCTACCCTTCATACCTCCTTGATGAAACCCTATCAGGTCAACTCCCACCAGAGAACTTTCCCATAGGACGTCTTCCCCGGAGGACAGTTCCCCCATAGGACGTCTTCCCCGGAGGACAGTTCCCCCATAGGACGTCTTCCCCGGAGGACAGTTCCCCCATAGGACGTCTTACCCGGAGGACAGTTCCCCCAGAGGACAACTCCCCTGAGGACAACTCCCCTGAGGACAACTCCCCTGATGACATCTCCCCAGAAGAAAACTCAGCCAAGAACAACTCCCCCGAGGACAGCCCAGATTTTAAAAACAAGAAACATTGTTAAACTCCTCTGGGAAAGTTGTTCTCCATGGGAGTAGTGAGGTGGGAGTCAACCCAGGGAGAGTTGTTTTCCGGGGAAGTAGTGAGGTGGTGTCATCCCTGGGAGAATTGTCTTCCACGGGAGTAGTGAGGTGGGAGTCATCTCTAGGAGATTTGTCCTCCAGGGAAGTAGTGAGATGGGAGTCATTCCCAGGAGAGTTGTCCTCCAGGGAAGTAGTGAGATGGGAGTCATCCCCAGGAGAGTTGTCGTCCAGGGAAGTAGTGAGATGGGAGTCATCCCCAGGAGAGTTGTCCTCCAGGGAAGTAGTGAGATGGGAGTCATCCCCAGGAGAGTTGTCTTCCAGGGAAGTAGTGAGATGGGAGTCATCCCCAGGAGAGTTGTCCTCCAGGGAAGTAGTGAGGTAGAAGTCATCTCAGGGAGAGTTAATTGTCTTCTACAGGAGTAGTGAGGTGGGAGTCATCCCCGAGAGAATTGTCCTTCAGGGAAGTAGCCCTAGAACCGGATGAGACACATGTTGAGTTACTACCTACCTCTGATGGGTCCCAGGGCAGCATCTTTAGCCAAGGCAGTGAGGTCACTCCCTGAGTAACCCTTACTGAACTCTGCTAGTCTGGTCAAGTCAGGCTCATTCAGGGGATTGCCATTCTTGGCCAGCAGCTGCTTGATAAGTTCTTTGCGAGCCTGCCGAAACAAAGAAATAAAAGATCAAATGAATGGAAAGAAGAAGGAACATAATGTTTATGACGATGTCTTCATTGTGTATGTTTCTGCAGCACTGCTTACAGCTGGGCAGATCCACAGTAAAAAAAGGTACACTTTGAAAAATTACTTCACAATATGAATAGTTTATCAAAAATGAAATTAATTAGTTGTACAAAGATTGCATATTTCACTTCACTTTTTGTTGACCACTAAATGTAACACATGGACAGACTGAATTGGTCAATCAAGGTTTGTGCAATGTTTTTTTTTTCCAAATGTATCCCTTTACTGTGATATTACCCAGCTAAAATTATCAATGATCATCACATATAAAGTGAATCACTACAGGAAAAAACAGTTACCGTATTTGCC
>JZLH01S0058419.1:2965-13404 GCA_001188425.1 Eucidaris tribuloides | reverse complement strand
AGTTTCGATCTGGTTAACCGAATATTTCGCAAAGTTGCCCTCGAATCCTGATTGGATGTTTTCAAAGTGAACTGTGATGTAATCATCTCTGTCGGGACGAGATTGCTCGTGGTGGAAACCGATGGCGTGGCCAATTTCATGAGCGACAATTCCCAGCTGAAATTAAAACAAAAATTTAAAAGAATATTATAAATCTTCCTCGATTGAAAAACAGTTATTATATCAGACATCGTAATGAGTGAAAGAGAACAAAATTGAATGTCAAATAATGGCCGAAATAATATGAAGAAAAATGATATGTTTTTTTAAATCATTTCAGAATTGAATAAATACTTACATATGCGCAGCCATTGCCAATTGAAATCTGTTGTTGTCCACCGATCCTTCCGACGTAAGACCAACATCCACCACCCTTGATGAAGGAGAGATACGCGTTGTCTCCGGACTGACGAGGACGGAACGTAAGACATGTATGTTGCTCCCAGTGTTCCATGGCAGCTTCGATCACAGCACGGTCACCCTCTGATCGATTTAAGAAATAACAAAAGATAAATCCCTGGTGAATAAAATTCATAATTTAATGGACATATAAATGGCAAAGATTGTATGAATTTGTAAACATCTGTAAACGTTAAATGAGGTTCAATTGTAAATAAGTATAACGAAATACAAGATAAAATGTTTCACTAAAAGAGTTTAGGCATTTTGGAAAACTGAATTAAAGTTTGTAACAAACATGCAAAAGCGGACTGATCACCTTACAATCTTCATTATTGGCGTTGAAATCATGTCACCCTTTTATATTTTATGCCATAATGATATTGTATCTACGTAATCACATTATGTGCTAATCATTAACTCACCTGATTGACTCGTGATTTCGTAAGGAACAATGTTGTCATCCCAACGATATCTCGTGTCAGAGACGGCTTTTCTCTTCTGACGACCAGACTTTTGCTCGTCGATTGCTTCCATGACTTCTTGAAGTTGTTCGTCAGTCAACATCATGTCTCCCTGGAAGGTGCCTGGTGTGTTTTCTTCGTCTTTGGGTTCATGGTGTGGTTCGACGGGTTTCTCGTCCACAGGTGAATCGAGTTGTTTCTTTGGGGGTGGTGGTGCTTCCTGTAAAAATACAAATTCGAAGAATGAATTACAATTTTTTATAAACAAGAACAAAGAGAAAGAAGTGGAAGACGACCAAGAAGAAGAACAATAACAATAAGAATGAGAACAAGAAGAAGGACGAGCAGAACTAGAAGAAGAAAGAAAAAAGAATAATAACAAGACTCACCATTGGCACCTCCTTTTCGACATCTCGTTGAAGTCTTTTCAGGACGCCATTACCGACAGGCACCCCAATCAAACCCGGGGCCAGAACGGCGAATATCGCTAACAAAAGTACGGTCTTCATCTTTTAAAGATGTCACGCGGTCCCTAAAGTTCGGATGCTGGTTTACACAAGTTGCTGAATACTGAAGTTTTCCTCCTATCTTGTAGCTTTGCTCGGTAGTTGTTGATTTCTTCTTCTTTGAGATGTAACTTCTTCTCGCAGTCGGTGTGATATGAAATGAGTGGGTCAGGTCTTCGTCTTTTATACACTTCTGCGACCAAAACTTGAATCGATTAACTTCACGGTCCCTGGACCAGGACAAAACATTCCAAGACTCAAGATCCCTCCGTCATCAGGTTCTATTGTTAATTTCTTTAGTTCAATCATCTAACGTGGGAGTCCGAGAAGTTTTCATTCGTAACTGAAAGGCACTGAAGCAGATCTTTACTTTGCTTACGTCAGAAGGAATCGTACGAGAGGTAATGAAAATGTTGACTTTTGTCTTTCTCGCGATGATTAATGTTGATGTGTGAAACACATCGATACACTGAAACCAAATATTTTCGTTGACAACGACAACCGCATTTATCATGATCAATTGACAACTGTATATTTTGTGCACGTGCATTGCTTTCGTTTTACTCTGCAGTAACGAAAAAGGCTGTTAAGGACTGGTTTTGCCAAAGTTGATAACTTTATGTTTGATTTTTGTTATAACTTCATGATCATTATGTATGAAGCCGTGCTTAAAAAAGTTAATGTATGATCTGTTAAGAATTAAGAATCTTAAGTGCGAGGAAAAAACAAAACCCCGACAGAGATTTAAATCCAGGACTTTTGGCTAGAAATCCAATGTTCTACTTACTAAGCTCTCCGGGCTCTCATCGAGACATAATGTCAATCTTGCACTTTTTATAGCCTAAGAATTAAGGATTCTTAATTCTAAATTTATTCGTTTAATCATACCACTTTATCATTACTGTAATTTATAATTGTTCTTCATTATGTAGATAATGCAACAGATGTATCGATATTTGTGTTTAATATTAATCATTAGAATGTTTGTGTAAATTTGCCTAGTCCTTATTTGTATGTTGTCCGCACCAGGGGCGTACATCCTGGGGTGGAAAGGGGGGCAGACGCCACCCCAATGAAATTATTATTATTATTTTTTTTTTGGGGGGGCAAACAAATCGATTTGCCCCCAATAATTTTGACAATTTGAAAATTCATAATATGCAATGCAAGAATATGTTTAAAAAAGCATTGGAAAGCACTATAAAACCATTAAACTAGGCATGAAAATACAAAATTGTTAATTTTACAGCGCGCTTCGCACGAAAAATTCCGTATTGTATTTTGGCGCGAGGAGCGCTCCGATTTTTTTTTTTACTTTTCTCACTTTTGTCCCCCCCCCAATCCGAAACATGGATAAACGCCCCTGGTCCGCACATCTTGCGGATACTGGCTTCTCACCTCTGAATTTGATACGTAAAATGTACTAGAGTTAATTAAGTATATTGATATTGAGTGGGCAAAATTAAGTAAAATGTTCCTGTCTCAGTAGTATCAAGGGAAAATGAAGATTATACTAGTTGATAATTCAGTTGTTGTTGAGTCAAAAACTTAAAAATGAATACAAAAAATGTCAAAACAAACATAAACAGAATACGAACGACGATTTGATTACATATTTACACTTTTAAGTGAAGGAATAGGTGTTCACCGTACAATTTTTTCAAAGACTACAATCAGACGACATTATAAAACAAAATTGTATGCACATTCGACTATATAAGATGTAAATTGTAATTTATAAGTTTTTATTATGATTCAAGCAACTTTTGTGTAGCGTAAATATTGATAGTTATTCCACGCGTAAGTCATTGGCAATATCACTATCTTTCTATAACCCTTTTGAAGAAGTACTAAGAAGAAAAGTAAATATTATGATTTCTAATTTGATTGTACAATAAAATTTTGAAGAAAAAAAAACAGTCAAAATGGATAATGATATAAGGTGCAAAATGATCAAAAGTTTGAGGTGGTGTCAAAATCAAAGTCAGTATTGATTGTATATAGTGTGTAATGCATTCGGTGTATTTGGTCGAGATAAATCGCAATTAAAACTTAAATGATATGACGACGAAGCATTTGGTTTGCCACATTTCAGTGATAATTATCTGCTTCATTTTGTTTTTCATTTATAACAGTGTACATAATTTAAGCGTAATTGTTGGACATTCTTCGTACACTTGTAGTCATAATACGAACTGTTCTGTTGAGATATAGATGCATAGCTTTCACTAGGCTTGGTTTTTACGGGGACAATTTGTTAGTACTCTTACTAATAGCTCTCCTGCATCATGATTGGGGATTTAGAGAAAGAATTGGGTCAAGGTAATAGGCACTTTAGGATTGGGATTATTATCATTTCATTTCATTTCATTTCATTTTGCACTGTACAACCAACGAACATTTGCGTATTTACAGTCTAAGTTTTTCAGTTTGTGTCTGGCTATATCGAATCAAAACTATTTGTTTGTACTCGTAAAACTCATATGTAGGCCCTATACCAAAAAGTCGCGTCGATTACTCTCTTACTACAACTTGTCAAACATGAAAGATATTTCCTATGATGTTTTTAGAAAAGAAAATTCTGTATGACGACGCAGTTTGAGAAGTTTGCTGTGAACGCATATTTACATATTTACAGGTAAGCAAAGAAAGTCGCTAAGCAAGTAGACAGGCGTGACTGGTTCGCTCATTATGTTGTGTTTACAGGATCTCGTTTCCAAACAGTTCGTGAGCAGTGTGCGCACAAGCGTGAAAAAAAGCGGCTCTTCCATATAAGGTAAAATAGAGGGAAATCGTTACGTAACAAGAAGATGTCAGAATGTTGAACCTTGCAAACCATAGGAACAAAACGACATTTTGAAACTTTATTGATAGTTATTCTTCGAAGTAAATGACTAATTTGGAATCAGGCCAGAAGAAGACAACAAAGACAATTCATGATTTGGAAATACACCTTCCGAGTTAAGGAAATGATGTAGCACTTTTTAAGAATGAAATGTTTCATCTCACCGCATTTGTTTTTGTTTGGATTCCTAGTTTGATTGACCCAAAATCAAGTGAAGTGTGTCGAATGGTCACTGAATCACATTTTGCGAGTTGCGTTGTTGTTCCAAAACATTCATTTGTGCATTCGCAAACAACAATCAGTATAATTACGTAAAGGTCAGTGTGTGCACATCTCTGACCTGTATTATTACTATTGCAGGTCAATTGAGCATGTCGGTCAAATGGATAGTCAGAACTTTGAACCTTGCAAAACCAAAACGAAACGATTATTTCGAACTGTAGGCCTAATTTATGACTATTCTCAGAACTAAAGAATGGCGTGAAATCAGTCCGGAAGAAAAACAACACATGTACATGAAACAATTCATCATTTGTAAGAATGCTTTGTAGCAAAGGAAATGACATAGCACTCTGATAAAATCAAATGTTCCATCTCACCACTTTTCTGTTCGTATGGATTTCTAAGTTTAACTACCACAAAACCAAATGAAGCATGTAAATGTTTGGTTTGTGAATCACGATAGTTCGTGAATTGCTTTGTAAAGTTCCGAAACTTTCACTTGCACATGCTTACACACTGACCCGTGAAAATAGTAGTCAACTGCACCGTGCGTCGATCCTTATATGGTGTGGGGCATTTACGTAATCTTACCGACGTCAGAGATAAAGTTCAATTGCGCATGCGCACACCAGTTGAAAGGACCGAGTTCAAACATAAAGTTGTTCAATGAATATCAAGGAATAAACTGATACTCAGTTCCACTGTATACCTGTAAGTGTGTGATTTCAACTGAATTATCGTTGAGGCATTTTACAAATCGTAAATTATGGTATTTTAATTTTTCGTTTTATACAAGTAATTTTAGAGTTTTAGCGACAGGAATGATAAGGGAGTCGCAAGAGTATTTCGGGGAGGGGGAAGACAAAATTTGCCTACAAAACACCTGTCACTGTTGTCAACGTTTACAATAATTCCGTGGGGATATAGAGAGCCAAATATTCTATCATACTTCCTTAAGAAAACAAGGAAAGCAAAATAGAAATATTACTTTAGACTTCAAGATTTTCGGGAAATTTAGATGGATTTGTTTACAGCAATGTTTATAGATGCCATTCCCAGACGTTTTCTAAAGCCACGGCTTCGGAAGTGAAACGATTCTCAATGAATTTTTACACCACAAACTTGTAAGTACCTATCAACAGCCAAACTGTTGCGACATTCAGTTTAAAAGTCATTGTTTAACAAATTTAAAATGGAAAAATAGTATTAAATACTGAGTTTCATGGTCTTACGTGCTATCCATATCTTAAGCGGGTGTAAAAGAAAGAGAGTCCTGGACTCGACAACGTAATGATTATTGAATTTACAAATCATATATTTGCTCAAATTAGTCCAAGTTTGTTCGAAGTTTCACTAATCTGTTCCTAGTCTTTTTTGTACTTTTATTCAAAACATGTAATCGGACTAATGTATAATTCCATCTTAAGTGAATACTCAACGCTCACTATTTGACACCCAGCCCCGATCTAGGAAAAGCTTACGAAAATTTATTCCTATTACAGGCTCGTTCAAATGATATCTATACGATCATTTTGAAAATACTCACATTCTCCATATCTCAAGAGATTGTTTAGAAAATCTACATAAATAAACCGTACCCAAACTTGCTTATAAAATCTTTCCCAGATGAACGGACAAAGTATAGCTCCATAGATAATGGGAACGCGTTTGCGGCCATTCTAGAACTATAAATTTCACTTTATTTTCTACTGTGTGCACTCCACTCAAGACGTATGATTTCATGTTAGTGTTTTACGTAAAGGCACCAACCTTCTGTTCTAAGAAACTGAGAAAAACCCCCAGTATAATTTAGTTATTTACGGAAATAAAGAAGAACCCACAATTAGATATTCTGCTTTATGATCATTAGTGACTCAGTAGATAGCGTTGTGCTGTAAACAGACATACACGCAACATAAAAAACAACAAGGAACAAAGTCATACACACATATACACATACGCACAGTCTCCCACGTACATACGCTTACGTGTTTCCTTATATTTTTTGGAATATATTTCTCTATTTCTGTCTAATTCTTTTTCTATTTCTATTTTGAATTAAGCAGAAGGTGTCGTCAGGCGTGGCTGCATCTCCCTTGTGTTCTGTTCAGAAGGTCCTTGATGCCATAATAGAAATTGTGGGTGTATGTTCGCACAAGCGTGGAAATAACTACAGTTCTTCCATATAAGGTAAAAGATACTGGAATCGTTACGTAACATGACTCCAGAAAGTTGAACTTTGTAATGATACAACGAAACGGTGTTGTCAATCCTTAGTGCCCATTATTCTCAGAAGTAAATGACTAGTTTAATATCAGCCAAGTTGAAAACCACATGGCAATACATGACAATTCATGATTTGTATTGTTTCGAGGTAGAGGAAATGATATAACATTCTTTTTCTGCCTTGAATGTTTAATCCACGCGATTTATGGTTGTTTTGTTAGGAATTTTAGCTTGATTGCTGCAAAATAAAGTAAAGCAAGCTGCGGTTTCTGAATCACGAAGTTTTATGAGTTGCTCTGTAGAATTTCAAAGCATTTACTCGCAAATTAGAGGTCATTATATGGTAACGATCAGGTGCAAGGAATCAGATCGAAAATAGCATAATTAATCCTTATATGGTATGCTACCCTTCAATTACAACGTGATATCAAGATAACAAAGTTTTAATTCATTCATGCATGCGTTCATGTACCGGTTGAAAGGATTGTGGTAAACTCATCTAATAGTAAGGGACATTTAACCCATTTTGTACAATCTCGATGTCATCATAAGATTTTCATCTCAAAAGAAACATAGGAAAATTTAGTACTCAGTCTCAAAATAATTTACGCCTATCTTTCTACTATTGTGACATTTAATTTTACAAGCGAGGCATTATATAAAAAGTCTTGTTTAATTTGGATGATTATTTCGATTTTCGTCGAAAAGTTATTGGTTTTACAGGGACATCACAATTCGGCTACCCAAACCAACATTGCCGACATGTTTGCGTATACAGAGCATCCGATAACTAAAACGGATTCTTGCTGATATCAATATTGCAGAAAGAAAATTATTTTTCAGACAATTATGTCTATTAGATAAAACTAACACAAATATTTTTAAAAGTATATTGCCCGTCAGATTTCCAACAGGAATTTTGAATGTGAAATGTCATGAATCTTCATTCCTCATTCGCGACGGCCTCGGAAATAATTCAGCCATGAAAGAATCAACATCGCATGAAATTGTCAAGAAAATCGTTTTTGCATATCCAAATCAAGTTCCATCGTGATGTACCGCGGAGCAATTAAGCCGATAAAAAAGCATATGCAGTCGTTCTGTGCAGACTTCAAGTTTTTATTTGCACTATAATGGCTGTAACATTTGTTAGATATACATTAGATCAAATTATTACTCTCGTTTCCAGCAATTTAGGGAAAGAATGGCTTAATATAAGATTTGAACCTGTAATTTACTGCTTTTTGGGCAGTAATGCAATCAAGCAAGCTATGTTGTAACTTGTAACGGCATGATGAATAGAACAAGTTATTTACACGTGAAGGTATGTTTGTAACATTTTAAACCGCGTATAATTGTTTTTAAAATCAAGATATTTAGTTGTAACTCTTCTGGAATTCTAGTTTGATATGACATTATGGGTGAATTCCATTTTTATCTTGACTACAAATTGTGATTGAACCACAAGTTGATGGCTTTCCAGATACATTTGAGGACCTTTGCACATGCTTGTTTGTTGATCAACATGATCAAAGCCAAATATCAATTGGTTAATACGATCAATGGAGAGAAGTAGACGAAGTGGTATTATTTGGAAGGTTTGCAAACAAAATTGGCATTATAATATCAAAGGGAGCACTGTAGGTATTGAATTTTGTCATGTGTCTAATTCTCTATTGCTTTCAATGAAAGTGACAGTTACCAACAATTTAGAAAGCAAACAAATTTCAAATGTGCGTCAAAGGAGTAGAATACTTTGGCATGAACTGACAATTATAGATGGTCAAAAGTTTCTAGTGACGTCAACTGAATCTGAAACCATGAAATAAAATAAAGAAACAAACGATCAAAAAAGACCCAACAAACAACCTGGCTACAAAAAAACGTTAACTGATCCATTCTTGACAGTTTACAGTTTGGTGTAAGAAAAGTGTAAACGATTTCCCCACAAATACTTAAAACCATAATAAACCGGACCTAGGTCCAAAGTGCGTCACAAGGGATAATCTAACACAAAATTAAGCTTATAAAACGATCTTAGAAGAAGAATACCACCTAATTATAGTTGTTTTAAAAATACAAATGACTAAAAGTCTTATTAAAGAAGTCGAAGCGCTCTGGAGAGTGGTGTCGAGCGTCGGTTACTTCAAATGACGTCATTTACGATACACTGCGAAGAAGTAACTTAACAGTTTGTCTATTGCGGTCAATGAAACGCATTACCACACAAATTTCATCGATTGTTAATTTAAATCTATTGAGTGTACGTGCCTCGTTTAGGTAGTGATCTCCAAATCTTCTGACATAAGAAACTGAACACAAAGCCCAATGACGACAACAAGACGAAAGTGTGCATTCTTGCGGGAAGGGGACAAAGACGTTGAACGGTTAGAACCCGGGTTAGAAGTGCCTCTGAAAAAGTATAAATACCGATGGCCTTGGACAACTTGCTTCAGAGGTCAACAGCGTACCCAAGTACACCACATAAACTCCAAGAAGAAAGAAGAAACCAGCACTGTATATCCAGCAAACTTCAAAAAAGTTGCTGATGGTAAACAAAATCTTAAGGAGAAACGACGCAGAAGTCTACAATCCTGAGTTTAGTCCAAACATCAGACACATCGTCGTAGAAAGATGAAAGCCATACTACTGTTAGCGATATTTGCCGTTCTGGCCCCGGGGCTTCTCGGCGTTCCGGTTAACAAACAAGTGCCTGAGGTAAGTTCTATTGTAGCTGTACTTGTTAGTTGTTACCGATGAAATGAACTCCTATTATCTTGTTTTAATTTTTACAGTTTCCAGAACGAACCTGAGCATTATGCCGCTGCCTTCTATCTGCCTAGACGCAGATTTAAACGCACCAATTCAGAAATTTCGTTTCCTTAAATTGGGCATGGAGCCTTCCTTAACTGAGTCCAAGTTCATTCCTCTTTTTCTGCCACTACCTACCTTGCCAGTTGCCAGGATATGAATATGTGTCGGAATTTCATAGTGGAGAAAGTTTTGAAGTTCTACATCTATTAAGAAAAGGCTCATTCTTATGACAGTATAGTATTTAAAACTCACATTTTCACTTCTCCATTAAACGGACATATCTGTAGATCAACAAATTACCGTTTCTTATTGCAACAGGATTATACAGTAGGTTTGTTTATTATTATCAGTATGAAGCCGCCATAATGACTCGTATGTGTTAATCATTCTCTTGCAGGAAGCGCCACCACCCCCAAAGAAACAACTCGATTCACCCGTTGACGAGAAACCCGTCGAACCTCACCATGAACCCAAAGACGAAGAAAACACACCAGGCACCTTCCAGGGAGACATGATGTTGACTGACGAACAACTTCAAGAAGTCATGGAAGCAATCGACGAGCAAAAGTCTGGTCGTCAGAAGAGAAAAGCCGTCTCTGATTTGAGATATCGTTGGGATGACAACATCGTTCCTTATGAAATCACTAGTCAATCAGGTTAGTTAATGATAAACACATCTGAATGATTAATACGTAGACGCGATCTTATTTTGGCACAACATATAATAGACTAATATCAATTCATTGTCATAAATGAAGATTGTTTTGTAATTATTCCACTTGTGCATGTCTTCAACAAACTTTAACCCAATTTGACAAAATGCATATCCTCTTTTTGTTAATATATGAATGAAATGAAAATATTTATCAAGTATTTCGTTTTATTTATTTATAGTTGAAGCTCATTAACTTTTTTTCCAGTGGT
>JZLH01S0058411.1:19228-32716 GCA_001188425.1 Eucidaris tribuloides | reverse complement strand
AACATCTCACTGATAAATGGATTTCCTTTTTATTGGGACGCACTGTATAATGATGGAAAATTTTCCTCTAGCTGCACATAAGTATAATATGATAAAATACAACATGGAGTTACTGAAGTAACGTTACTAAACTAAGCTTAATATTAAGAAATGTACTTGAAACGTAAACTTATTGTTTTATTGTTGGTTTAAACATTACGTTACATGATTACTTCTGTATCTCTTGAAAAATAATGTGTACTGGCTGATTAAGATAATATTACTTGCGACAGCCGTATAGGTTCTTGAAAAATTAAACATGTGATGAATCTAATAAGTAAATGTTTGTGAAAGGAAAAGGGATGGAAAATACCACTTTCTGGTATTTGACATTGATACAAGCAATGGTTAAAGTAATAGAAACGTAGTTTACAGGCATAAACCCTTGTCCGTCGTGCTACGCAAATCAGGGTCTGAACAATCTGTGCTGCAGACTAGTTCTTCCATATAGGCCTTGTGTTATAGCTGCTCCGTACAAGGCACGTGCCCTAGTCAATAAGATTAGTCTTGGCTCAAGGCGCTGTGAAATTGTAGTGCCAAAATAAAGTCTGTGCCTGCAGATTAAT
This sequence comes from Eucidaris tribuloides, assembly GCA_001188425.1. Classification (NCBI taxonomy): domain Eukaryota; kingdom Metazoa; phylum Echinodermata; class Echinoidea; order Cidaroida; family Cidaridae; genus Eucidaris; species Eucidaris tribuloides. The sequence goes on along the minus strand of JZLH01S0058411.1, from coordinate 32,111 downwards.
AGAAACATGACTTTCACAATAACGTGATATTGACAGTGAGAGAAATGTGCTAAAATGCCATAAGAAAAGAGAGAAAACTTATCCCAAAATAATTCATCAGACAGTGCTCACCAGTCACGAAGTGACATTTTGGCCTTAGCACTACTTGCAAGTGACATCTATATTGCTCGAAGAATAATAAATATTGGCTAATAAGCGCACATCACTTGTGACTTACATGTACAAACCTTCACGAGAAATGAAGATTTACGATGATTCTGAGGTCTCGCTCGCGTCGTTCGCGCATATAGCCTAGATGTGTATAAATAAATGTTTCTGAAAGGATATTGCATGACAAATGTGAATGTGACTTCTGTTATTTTGAGTCAACAATAGCGTAATACAAAATTTAAGTGATCAGACATGAAAATCTGTATACATTCTGAAGCGCTCGCTCTGCTCGTACTTAGTAGTAAAATAACTAATTTATAGTCCTTTGCAGTGAATTTTTACTGTGTTAAATTCCCTAGAAATTTGTTTTTAAATGCTCTATAAACACTACTTTTACACTCTATTTTTGAAAAAGTCCCCACCGTGGGAGGGGGTATCACCCTCCCACACCCTCCCTCGCCGAGGATCTCACACTGTCACATAAATGTGATCCCGTCGAGATTTTGCCCCCCCCCCCCCGCAAAAAAAGTGTTCCGGCGCGCCTGTCACTGGTATATAGACGAAAATGCTATCTTTAGCTAAGCTGGAAACGCAGTTTTGGTTGGAATTACAGTAAACGCCTTCCGATTTGGTATTTTCTCTCTAAACATTCTACCAGTAGTCTATTTTAGGCAGTGTATGCAGGTCACGTTTTACCTCAATAGATAGTGCCTCTGAGAGCTAAGTGCAATACGTAGATGACCTTGCATTCCTTTTGTGCCTGACACGTGCCAGCACAGAAGTAGGTGAACCGTCTGGTATTACATGAGTATTGTAATAGGCCTGAAGTGAGATTTGAAACTATGTGTGCCTAGAGAACTTACAATACACAACTATTGGGGGTTTTTTGCTCATATTTCAAAATCTAGGTAATTTGTGATCTTCATATTAGACATGCAATTTCTTTATAAATAGCACAAGGACATGAATAATATTTTGCTGTGTTATGGGAGGGTTGCAAATGAGATACCTTACCTTTAATATTATGTAGTACAACGAAGTTTGGAATGAACGTATCAGTTCCCAGACCCCATGCAAGTTGTCGCTGGTATGATCTAGCTGTAATAATTGATGTTGCTCAAATCATTATCAAGGTATAAATATCAACTAGCTGTCGTGCGCGCTGAAACGAAGACGCTCTTTGGCTGCACAGAGAACGCAATCGGCATGAAATGAGCCATCACTATACACATTTCCACGAACGCCCATGAATTTAATTACTCTTCAATTCCCCAACTCGAACTTTATTTTCCAAAACCTGAGCGTGATTTTGATCTTTTTCATGCTATTTTGTGCAATTAATTTGTGTGTGTGTGTGTGTGTTCACACCGGAGGGGGGGGGGGAGAGGGGGGCTGTCGAAAGAGGTGAACTTGTATGTTCATATTGTTTTTATTTGCATATTGTGAAATATGCATTTTAGCTCGCAATATTGCTTCTAAATTTGAAATATTTGGTACACTTCGTATGTTTGTATTTAATTATTTTTTTATTTATTTTTTTGTGATGTACATGAACTGTTATAACGAAACTATGTTACTAACGCGCAGCCTACTGGTTCGCATTGGTTTTACTATGAGTGTTTGGTGTCTTCTGGCTGGAGTTAAATGACGGAGGTCTTATTAAAGATGTTCTACGTCAAATTACTCCGGTAAATACTCGATCTGTGATCCCAGCGTCCTTTATTTAGTGTCAACTGCTGACTATTTTAAGCATGGTGTGCAGCGGTGATCCGACTCTCGTACTCTCAGAGAGATGAGATATTTTGTTAGCGCTTGAATGTAGACCTTGAAGAAAGGCTGGTAATCACACACGATGAAGGTCAAGTCGATTACAGGTGCCCAAGGGAATGTGCTTACCCTTTGGGCGGACATTTCAGGAAAGCATTTCTGAGTTGGTTGAATCGCAGGTTGCCCAATTTTCCGATTCTCAAAAGGGCCAAATTCAGTGAAAAAAGGCCAAAGTTGTGATTTGATGACATTTTATGGGCAGCATAGCCCTGGATTTGGTTGGAGACATAACGTCCGTAAAATCATTTATACACCTTTGACACCTCTGTCTGCAGCCGAAAAATTTCTGAGTGGCCGCTTTTTGCGCGCAGGCCAGATTTTTCACGTGCAGTAATGCGCGCCACTCTACTGTTTCGGACCCTTAGTGCTCCATATTTGACTGAAAATTCCGAAACGATAGGGTTTTTATAATGATTTTGTTTAATGTGTCTAGTGAAAAAGGCCAAAATGCCTTGCATCTTTGAATAGGCCAAAGATGTCAAAAATTTTTTGGCTGTTTTTGGCCGGAAAAAGCGGCCAACATGGCATCCGCTGGGTGATCATAACTGATACTCAAAATAGCTATTTTACGGACACTTACAACGGACGCTGTATGCATACACGCTCAGCTCTATGAAACAGTTAGGATGTTTGAAATTCCTTGTCGGTTCAAAGATGGGTGGTTTCTCAAAGTTTCTTTGTTGTTGACACACCAGGACGCTGTGATACTTGTACAGAGTGCAGTAGCAATGTGGCACCATGGTGGAAATCAACTGCGAGATAACAAGGCAGTCCAGGAGCATCCTCAGCCAAACCAGTCCCTTTAGAATCCAGAACAAAAGTGAGCCTCCAGAACCTATCGCCTCCTGATCCGGTTTCAAGGCATTGAGAAGCTTCCCCGGTGAATATTGATAATTGTGGCTGGAACCGCAGGAAACCGGTTGTCCCGCCCGCCTGCACCGAAAATTCCCAATCGCACCTGAAGGAGGCTGAGGGAGGAGTTGGACAGAATGGAGCCTACAAGTCATTGAGAGAAGTGTCACAGAATCCTACTAGACGGGGTATCGTCATTGCTTATCAGCCGAAACAGGCATGGCAGATTGCGTCTGTCTTGGACCCCCAGGATTTGACAGTGCTTGCACAAAGGACATTCACAAAACTCCTACAGTTGAGAGACGACGCACAAGTTGCACGGAGCAGCCGCGTGTGTTCTAAAACTTGATGCAGAGAATGATGGATACTGGAGTATTGTACTAGTGATCGGTCGAGTGATCTCACGACTTTCAATTCCCGTTCGGGCAGGTATGAGTTCAGACGGCTTCCAATTTGACTAAGTGGCCCCGGAGACATCTTTCAAGAAAAAGATGGATCTGATCCATCTCAAGTTGTCCTGGCACAATCACCATTGCTGATGATATCGTTGTGTTCGGGCATATGATGATGAGCATTGACCGGAACTTGCAAAACTTATGGAGAGGCGAGGAAATTCGGACTGGTCTTCAACATTGAGAAATGCGACATCAAAGCTGAACAGGTAGATTTCTTCGGATGTATCTTACAGTGTGTCTCAAAAATAATTGTGCAAGTCAAAAGCGCCCTCTTAGGTAATGAGAAAACATTTTTGTGACGTCATGCTTACATCACCATCAAGGGCATATGTCTTAGCTTCCAAATGCCATTGGTTCTGTTTAGTTTGCTTGTTTAATCCTGAGATATGTTCAGTTCAACGAAAAAGGTAAAATCACAAATGTGCCACTTTTCTACGCAATATAGCATCAGGTCCTCTCCTGTAAGAGTGACACCAGTTGTGGATTCCTGCCGTTTTGTTGTTTACAAGATATCTCGAGATCAAAAAAAGTAAATTGAACAGAACAAACAGCATTTGAAAGCTAAGACTTTGCCCTTGATGTTGACGTTAACAGTATTTTCTAACTGTCAGAGAGGGCGCTTTTCACTTGAACAATTTTTGAGACGTGTTGCAGCATGTCTCAAAAAATTGCGCAAGTAAAAAGCGCCCTCTCCGGCAATTAGAAAATAATCTGGTGATATTATGCTTACATCATCGTCAAGAGTAAAGTCTCAGCTTTCAAATGATATTTGTTCTGTTCAAATTGCTTGTTTTAATCTCGAGATATGTTGTCAACACCAAAAGGGTGGAATCACAATTGTGTCACTTTTACTCGGGACTGTAGTAAAAGTGGCACAATCGCCAATTTACCCTTACTTATTTAAATTAAGATATCTCAAGATTAAGACAAGCAAATTAAATAAAACTAACGGTATTTGAAAGCTAAGACTATGCACTTCACGTTGATGTAAGCATCATGTCACAAGATTATTTTTTTATTGCCAAAGAGTGCGGTTTTGACTTGCACAATTTTTTTTTCAGACACACTGTACAACAAGGACGGTGTTCATCCAGATCCCAAAAAGGTTGAAGACATCCACAATCTTCCCCCTCCAAGTTGTGTGAAAGACTTGCAACGGTTCCTGGGCATGGTACAATATATGTCCCCATTTGTACCAAACCTTGCGACGCACACAGATGCACTTCGCAGTCTTCTGAAGAAAGACAGTGAGTGGCAATGGACAGCATCACATCAACATTCGTTTGACACGGTGAAATCCCTTGTCTCGTCCATGTGCACTCTTACCTATTTTGACCCTACCAAGCGATCAACAGTACAAGTCGATGCATCCACCAAAGGACTTGGTGCAGTGTTACTCCAAGAGGGGAGACCTGTTGCATTTGCAAGTAAAGCCTTGACTGAGACGGAACAGAGGTACGCAAATATAGAGAGGGAAATGCTTGCAGTGGTCTTTGGATGCACTCGCTTCCATACTTACCTCTATGGATCTACTTTCGTTGTGGAATCAGACCACAAACCTCTGGAGAGTATCCACAAGAAGAACTTGGGAAATGCGCCCCCTAGGTCGCAGAGAATGTTGCTGCGTCTACAGCCATATTATTTCCAATTGACCTACAGACCAGGTTCTCAACTTGCATTAGCAGACGGGTTATCACGCATCAACCCCCAAAAACAGCCACCGCCAATAAGGATAAGACTTCAGTCAAAGTTAAAGCTTGCTTGAAACATTTATTATAGTTTCTCACAACAACACAAAGGCATAAACAAGCAGGAAGCGACCCCACAGGTTGGCGTATTTACACTTTTATATTGTAACACCAGACACTGCGTCATTACTTCTTTCTTTCTTCTCTTTTTAAGCCAGGCCATTATTTTATAAGATACATGTATGCTTTGCACTTATAACACATAATTAAAATGAACTACATGTATAATACAAAATAATGTCCCCTATTGTTTACACACAGTATTCATACTACTGATACCATGTTTGGTAATAAAAGGTTATCATACAAAATTTATATATGCTGATATGTATTGCGATGTGTTTCTTCTCTCCATTTAAATGGGATGGTAATTGTTGACCATACTTTGACTTTGACAACATAAAACAGAATTTCAGTGCATAAAATCTAAAACAAAGCCTTACAGTGTAGGAAGGACAGTCTTAATCTGTGACTTGGCAAAATACGACATTAAACATATTGCGTATCATATCACCTATCCCAAAAAATGTGGCTACTTGTACCTCACACCATACATGTGTCCAAGAATATGCAAAATAATTTCTGGTTCGCGTGTGAATTCTTCTTGACGACATGCCATTAAATGCGTCAAATAGAATAAACCATTTGCATATAGGGAATGAGTGCATAAATAAAAATGAGATTGGTAGACAGTACCATTGTCATGAGTAATATACTACTAAATTCCAAGATAGTAAAACTAGAAATTAAAAACATATATCTATAATATGTGAAAGATGCCACCCAAAGATTGGTTGGGGTGCAATACTACAAAAAAAAATGCTAAGTATCCAAAGTAAAAAATTTTATGTGTGTATACAGCAGTACGTCTCGAGAAGCGTAGTGTAATTGCAGGCCTTTGTGGCATGTTGTTGGTTAGCATTCGATGGAAGAGCCGTTGAATTTCAGATCTATCAAAGTGTGATGGTTTTCTGCAAAGTGATCTGACTTGTTTGGGCGCTTTGTGGTGCCCAGGGCCTGACAATAACTCATATGTCGGGTTACGAAATGTACAATGTTAGCAACTATGTTAAATTTCTGTGTTAACCACTGTGGACTTGCGTGAACCCGAAGTGGCTCAAAATATAATGTGCACTGAACCCTAAGGTGTGCTAGAGCATTTTATTTATAACACACAAAACCCATTTCTTATGTGAATTGGGACTATTAGCAATTTAGGACTTGACCAACACACACTCTAGGAAAAAGAGAGTTGAAGTCAATGTCACATCACTTTCATCAGATTTGCTAGTTTCCCGTGCCATAAAATTAAATCATCCCTCACTTCTGACACCTTCAACAGCATCGCTTCACCTAAAAATCGTCTGTTGGCTTCCTGTCATCAAAGTTCATCAAAATCGTTTCCGATTGGCTTCTTCACTGTAAGTCGCCCATTTGAACTGAGACGCTGGTACACTTCACTTATGGAGAGTTGTGGTAAATTCCAGAGAAACCTCTTAAAAATGAGAGTATAATGAAACCTCTACAAGAATTTATGTGACCAAGAACAAGCGCTCGAAATACACAAAAGAAAAAAATTTTTTGTGAGAAGTAGTGCTATTCTGTTGTCCATAAAGTCTCAATTTTGATATTTAGGTGCTGTTTGCCACCATATAGTGGGGCGATGAACACCGCTAACCAAGGTGCGGAGTTTCACAACACGCAATACGATAACGACGTAATATTACGTGATTCCGCACACAAACACTCGACCAAGCCACTAATGTATTACTGATGGCTGTCGCAGTCAAAAATCGTCGAAGTTAATAGTGAGTGCACTACCTTATAATACAGTAACGTAGTTAACTTGGTACATGTAATGCTAAATGACTACTACAAATGAAGGGATGAATTTTGCTCGATAACCTGTTATTGTTAAGTAAGAGAGAAGGAACGGGGGTTGTTAAGGAAATTAACTAAAATTATCATGGCGCTTTGAAACAGGTTTGAAAGAAAAATATTTAGGAATCAGGAAGCCACATATTCCACAATACTTTGTCCATCATGTAGTGAGGGTCCGTACTAATACTATGATGTACCCGGACTCAAATGAAGAATGTGTGAGTGTATCACTCTTTTAATAAACCTTAATGTCCTTTGATGTAATTTCTGATATCTTGACGTTGACGCAATGCTGTACCGCAAAAAACATTTAAAAAATAGATCGAAATGTTTATAGGATGGACGTTGACACTATGATTCAAAATACTTGTATAAAATTCAGCAAAATGTTCAGTTTTATTGAAGATTTCACCAAGTAACTTGTGCATGTATTGTACATCTAGTTGGTGAAATTTAAGCTAGATGTTCAGAATAAATTTCACGCGATCAAAAGGGAAGCGTTTTGGAGTTGTGGGCTACTGATTAGTATGTATCATGATCACAGGCTAAATATGTAAACATGATTGTATCTATGATTGACTTACTTAATTAGTAAGTTATTAGGTATAGGTTACAGGTAATTTATTAGTTACTGGAATCCTGTAGATATTACATATCACTTTTCCATATCCATTGAAGACCAACTACTGTAGCAATTATGTGGGTCAACTCCTCTAGTTTCCAAGCTTCATAAGACACTGAAAACTGAAAAGTAAATAAGATTCAATAGTCACACTATAGTTGCATAGAACAAATAAATTAATAGAAATATCTGTCCAAGTATCTGGATATACATGTAACTAGCAATGACAACACGATTACAGTGTAAGTTTGTTGTTATCCATGTTCTTCTTTATGCGTATGTGTCATAAAAAGAACTTGGGTGAATCTATTCCATAAGAATTTTCTTGGTTGCCACAATACGTTGAAATGGTCTGTGTAAATGTGTGTCAGCTACACATGTTTGCCCCCTCCCCTCCCATCCCCCAACCTCCACTTGGATGCTCTTTGAAATATTAAGCGATAATTCCTGTAAAATTGGAAAAGCCAGATGGTCAAATGCCCAACAAACACGAACTTCAAGCCGTCCCAGAATAGTTCCAGCCATAAATATCCAAACGATTACAACACATAATTCATATTTAGTTCACACTGGCAATGCTGGATCTCTAAATTATAATCACTTTCCTGTCGGCTTTTATTGAAATATTAAAAAAATCCACCGAAAATCTCCGCACAACTTTTCACTGACGGGTGTCGCTCCATTGTGCCGAATGTTACTGAGCAGATATCAAACATACCTGGAAATGTTCCCCCGCTAAGCCTCCTGGAAAAAGAAAAGCTTAACGAAGAGAGGATAGTCACGTTTATGATTCGGTTAATGACGCGTCCAGATTATGAAATTTCATATTAGAGCCGTGGCAGGCGTTGGTAAATTAAACGATAGAAAGTATTACATAAACCCTTTTTCACGGTTCTGCAGTCGAAGTAGAATTGCTTGATAATAATAACATTGACTATAGTTATCAAGCTGCTATGTCTGCGTGATGGAATTTTTTAACCACTCGTTGATAATCATCCAAAAAATAGTTGAGCCAAATAATTATGTGTTTAAGCTATTATTGTAACTTGCCCATTGATGAAGTCATACTTTCTAAAAAAGGTGACTCCAGTGCATCAATATCGTAAAGCTGTATGTGTAAGATTACTGAAAGAAAGTTTTCCAGACTAAACTTAATGATACTCTTAATGAGCTGGTTTGCTCTTCAACTTTGATTCAGGGGTTCCCATCCTACCTGAAAATGACTTTGATCCCTCCCTTGTTGGGGCCTTTTCCACATGCTGCAGCGAAAAGTCAGCGTAATTAGTGAAAGTCCCTGAAGTAGCGAAAAATCCATGAATCTATGTTTGGCAAGTGGTTGGGACTTTCTCACTCGCCATCGTTATACCATGGACACTGAGGTTTAGAGGAAAGGAGAGGTTGAAGCTAAGAAATAAGTTCAAGATGATGATCATGGGATTTTTTATTTATTTATTTTTTAATCAGGGAAAGAGTAGAAAAGATTAAAAAGGAAAAATTCCACTGATACTATAGAACTGTGTGGTAGATTGTCTTAAGATTTTACAGAAGTACTCACTTGTATCACATGTCTGCTTACTCGGTCTATAAAGGAATGGTTTTAAAAGGCGCAAAAGCAAAAAAAAACACTTTTTAAAGTTATTTTGTACTATCTTGTAGCGAATACTGTGTAAAAACAAAACCTCTTCTATTTGTATACCATGTATACTTGAAACACGTCCACACAGAAGCGATTAGATGATTAAGAGGTACAATACATACCTGTATCTTAAATTGTCCACTACTTAAGATTTTACATTTTAATTCATGCCTCATAAACTGTGAAGTTCATAATATTCAGTTATCATTATGAAAAAGGGGGGTACCGATATGTGATCGCGGAACATAGCTATTACATTGCGTAATGTGCGATCAATTCTGATTCTAGATCTCTATAGAACGCTTCTTCCATCGTGGCGGACACTTTTAATGGTATTGCCATCAGCTAACTTTTTTAGCTCATGATTTCGGTTGGGCTAAATCCGCTAAATTTAAACATAACCAATAAAATATTGTCAAACAGCATGAAATGAATGATACGTCTACCGGTGTCATTCAACTGCATAACAAAGTCATGTACATCTACTCAACAGCATAAAGAATGGTTCGTTGGCTAGGGGTCACAATTCAGCTGGAATGCATAATGGGTGGGGGGTTGGTAAGTAGTGGATGATTCTGTCTTTTTGTTGGCAATGATAGAAGGCCTTCGATGATTTGATTGTAAATAATCTCTTCGAGTCCGGTGGTCACACATGCCCTTTGATAAAAGAAGGAGAAGTTTTTTAAAATGAAATAATGTAAAAAGTTTCAGAAATTAGGGAGTGAATAGCACAGAAAAGTGATAATATTTAGATTTAAATCAGTCAATTGACCAAACAATTGTCTCTCATAGTAACGAGCGTTAGATTTTGGATGGTTTGTCTCATAAGAGTATCAAAAAGTGAATACAGTCGTAGTCCTAATTTTTTGGTCGTATGCAGGATGTGGTGTGTAACAGTCGCAGATCACCATATGATTTCCTTCTTCTTTCTTCTTTCTTCCTTTGTCCATAATACATTATGATGTATGGCAGCCTGTCGTCCACCACGCAGTCTCAAGATTTATTCCTTCACTATACCACAATCCCGCCTGGGCCGCTAGTGGTACCAATTTGCCCAGCACTGCCTCCTCTATTGTCATTTCTAAAATAAGTTTTGTAATAGAAAACTTGAGTTGTTTACCACTTGGCGATTAGTAAAGAAAAACCATTAATTGATAGACAATGACTAGGAGACCTTCCATACCACTTGTCTGGTAGAGACGCTGATGAGCGTCGTGTGTAATGTAAAATTGGGACTTTAGTTGTTCAGAGAGAGGAGGTAATAAATAGATTCTGAAGTCTATATGCCCTATTCATTACAAGTCTGCTCAGTCACAAGACCAGTATATAAGTTTATGAAAAACACATGGGTTATAACAACCTCTTAATGCAACCCAACTCATGTCATGAGCAGAGTTCAAATAAAGCTGCACGTCCTAACCATTGAAATAAAGACAAAAAACCTGGCTTGGTTAACCGCAAACCTGTCAAAATTACCGTTAATCATCATATGATAATAACAATATTGGGTGACGTGCCTCTTTACTATGCTTTATATCTCATTTCTATGACAAGTGCATCACTTAATTAAGTGTGCAGTTCATTGATACTTGTTATTTGAAGAACTTGAGCCACAGGCCCACAGAGATAAAACTTTAAATCCAATTTAACAATATCTGTACAGCCCCTCAGTCCATGGCGTTGTACATTAGTGTACTGTCAATTTTATTTGTACATTTGTCCATGGATAACTTTGTTTCTCATCTTGTACTGTACGTCCTGTACGTGTATATTGATTATGAAAGTGAGAAAAAATGGTAATGCATTCTGCATTGGAGTTTGGGTATGCTTCAGGAACAAAAAATACTCATACTGAAAAAAATCTCTTAGTGCATGTTAAAAATGATCACTATTTATCAGCCGAAGAAATGTATTCAGAATACAGGCTCTGTTAATTCATGCCCCTCCAGTTCACCACTACCCCCCCCCCCCCCACGACACACACAGGTAGCTCAATGCGGAATTTGACGATCTTATCCCCATCTAACTCTAAGGATAAATACGGATCTGCATGTCAGTTGATTGCATTGATGAGGTGATCTGATTGAATGAGTTGAGTCGGATTGCATGATTGATTTGATCCGATTGGATTTGTGATTGAATTGATTTGATTGCATGATGATTGATTGAGGCTGAAATTAGATTGAATATTGATTGATTGTGTAAGTTATTGCATCATTGATTGATTGATTGATTTGATTGATTGACTAATTTGGATTATGAGATCGTTGCTTCATTCATTCATTCAATAACATGGCATTAAAATTGATTTTTTATTACTGGAACATTGAATTGATTACATTTTGTTATAGATATTGTAATGCCGCAAGCTACCATGTGCAGTTGCGATTCACTACTAATGACGGCGTTTTGATCAGTTGAAATAAATTAAGGTAACATCGACCAAAAAATTAAGCCTCTCGTTTTGAAATATCTAATATTATTAAACACATTCTAATGATCCCTACGTCCCCTGAGATAGTCTCATTGGTTCACAACAAGTCTGCAATGGGGTGTCCGTACAAACGATATGTGAACAACTAGTGAACCAAACCTGATGCCATACAGTATTGTATCCATAATGTAGCATTGTAGTACAGTTTCAATAACAAGCACAAAATGACAAACAATCATTCTTACAGCCAAGAGAAATCCAAAACACTGAATTGTATGTGGCAAGCTGGGGACGAAATTGTTACATAACGTGTATCTTTCTTAGCTTAGAAACCCCAAAGTGTTTTAGTCTACTTAAACACTAAATACTCCAATCCTCCTTTTTTTTAGGGGAGGCGGAGGGAATAATTCTGTAACTTTTTGTGCAAGGTTATCGGTGTTACCTTGCCGAGAATTTAACAGGAATTATGCCACCACTCAACCGGAGGGCTATAACAGACCGATAACTCCAATAACTCTTGTGTTGAGCCATGGCTAAGCTTCTCATATATTTCAGCTTTCTAGTTCATAATAACATGCTTCTCAGGAAGCCTTTATCCCCAAAACCATTTATTTTACAAATACAACTACGTTGAAATTCCCAGACTCTCGAATCAATGATAAAAATCCGACTGTCAGGAGCGCAGTGTATAAATTGTCAGGCGAAAAAGGCCAGCTCTACTGCCGTTCGACTCGGCCAGCCCAAAAAAAATAAAAAAAAGTGTTGATATATGGTTAGGAAAAAAGTGAGGTGACGAAGAGACAATACACTGAAACAAGATTATGCCGAGGGTGGGGTGAGTGGGTCGCAAGTAGTTTTGTGTGTTTTTTGAGAGCGGCTAGCCACAGCGATTGCGCTTATTGGTAATTATGCCCTAGCTACCAAGTCTTGCTTTTAATGGTTTTTCTTTATTTATTCTGGCGGACAGTAAATAAAACAAAAAAAAAATGAAACTTACCATAAATATCCGGTCTCTATGCATCCGACAAATGGACAGGGGGACTAGCTAGAAAAAAATGAGTTTAGTAGTGGCAGCCCTGTTGATGATCATCATAGAAATATGCTTTCAGTATTTTATTTAGTCTAGCAGCAGACACTCTGGAAAATGTCAAATGGAATCACATTGAAATGTGGATTTGCATTTTCACTTTGTGACCAGGGCATGAATCTCCTGTTTGATTAGATGCGTCAATAATGACCTGCCATAGATTAACTAATACTTTTCATGACTCAGTTGAG
>JZLH01S0058411.1:0-15905 GCA_001188425.1 Eucidaris tribuloides | reverse complement strand
AAAAATGGAACATTCACCAATTTGTGCATGAGATGAAATGGTTGCTAGGGAAAAAGATGTTGCTAGGCAACAAGATTAGCAAAATGTTTTCTTCCTTTTCATGCTTGGTTGTCCAGGACATTTCCGTCTTTACATATACCGTGGTTTCATATCCCCAAAAGGTACATCAATAACCAAAACGATAATTTTACATGTAAAATTTTCATAGTGTTAAATTTTGTATTTTCGGTACAAAAAGGGGCGTGGTCTATTCAAAGCTGGTTTCCATGGTGATGCTACATGATACGGCAAATAATATGCTTAATTTCAAAAAATTCAGAAAATTTCCTGTAAAATAAGGTATAATTTAGCTATAATCCAGCCGGGGGGATTAAACTCCTTAAATAAGCCGCTTTTTGGCCTCTCGCCGCTCACCTAATAATTATGAGATATTTGCCAAGTTGTTGTTGGATATGGGTCAAAATTGAGTAAAATTTCAATTTTGACCTTGGTGGTAGATGTTTCATGGGGAGCAAAAGGTCATCAAAGGATCTAAGGTCAATGGCAGGGGTCAATGTCCTGTTTGAGTTCAATGTTAGTTTTTTTGAGCAAGTTTCTATCATGTTGCCCCCAATTGCACAATTGTGATCAAATTTGGGTGGCAGATGTCTCAAAGGGAGCTTGAGGTCACCAAAAGGTCAAAGGTCACTTTGGGGGTCAATTACCTTTTTGAGCCCAATGTTGAGTTTTTGAGCAAGTTTCTATCATGTTGCCCCAAATTGCACAATTGTGACCAAATTTGGGTGGTAGATGTCTGATAGGGACCTGAATGTCACGAAAAGGTCAAAGGTCACTGGCAGGGGCCAACGACCTTTTTGAGCCCAATATTATGTTTTTGAGCAACTTTCCATTATGTCCCGTAACTTTTCCCCCTTTCGCCCAATTGTGACCGAACTTGGGTGGTGAATGTCTCATACGAAGCTGGAGGTCGCCAATAGGTCAAAGGTCACAGACAGGGGTCAAAAACCTTTTCAACCCAGTGTTACATTTTTTAGCAAGTTTGTATGTACGCGAAACTGGGCGAGACACATTTTGGCCATCACCTTGTTCCTTGTTTACCGCAGTGACAACGTAGCTGCAAATGCTACTTTTCTATGTGCCTCTATCTGAAATATGTTTTGTCTGGTCTCGTGCTGTTTTCAGAACATTAATTTCTGAATTTCTGGGTCGGTTTGTTTTGTCCGAAGTTTGATTCACGCGTCAAGATAACAAAAAAGTTGCCTCTTTAGTGAAAAATGGTCCACGCTAGTAAGATTAAATTCCCTTAAGTCAGACAATATATTAACAATGTCAATGTTATTCCGCAAGATCAAGGATGGGGTTAAGGGTGAACAGCGCCAGTAGTTTACAGCAAGATAGGAAGCCCAGAAGGTAAGAATTAAAATTTGGGGTTTGAAAAAAAACACGGGTAGTTCTATTGTTATGGGCGGGTTGAGGAAGCCGACACTTTTCCTAACGGTTAAAAGGAATGATGTAGAAGATGCAGATGTGTGAAGAATGGACTACGCTACACTCCGCTCTGCAGCTGCTCCTGCGATTAAATTTGTCAGGCTCCCAAGGTAGATGTTGATCATTGGATGGTAAAAGGGTATAGTTTAGCATTCAATTCGGACAGTGAGGTTAAGATTAGAATGATTTTTTTTTTTAGTTATTACTTTTGAGTTGGAATATAAAGTTTGGATGATAGGCCATTTTTTCACGTCAGTTACGTTGCTAAGGAATGAGGATACAAGGTGAATAGTGGATTTCCATGGGTGAAACCTTCATCAAAGTTCTTATACTAGAGGCTTTTTTTTTCAAAGTGTGATACCAGCTGAAGTATTTATTCAAAGGAGAAAACAAATTACCTTAATTTGACATTGATTTTTTGAATTCAGGAAACGTAGAGAGGATCTCTCAGGTTCAAGATTGGGTAAGGGGATTTAATACGTTAATTGCATCAGTGTTAAATCTTTTTAGTTTTTTTTTCATGTAGTGGACCAATCAACTTTTATGTTCAAGGTTGAAGAATGTAGATACATGGGGGGGGGGGGTAAATGATTGTTTTAAATATATTTTTGGATCAACTAGACTCCTGGAGTATACATTTTATTCAGCTCTATGCTATGTCATTTGAAGAGTTTGTAAGAGATTATTAAGAGATTATTTGGGGGGAATTACTATTACCTTGTTCAGTTGTTATTTTTACTTTTGTTGAATAAAGGGTTTAACACAAAATAATGCAATATGCTTTTCTGAATCATAGTGGCCAAAAACATAGATGTGGTTGGATCAATCAAACATCTTGACATATCGATGACGATATGTGTAGTTGCATGACAACGAAAAAGGCAACTATATCCGATTTGGTTTTTTTTTATTATATTCACTGTCGGCAAGGTAAAAGGTCTAAAAGTCTTGAAATTTAACTCAATTTTGACCCACATTCAACAAAAACTTGGCAAATATCTCATAATGATGTGGTCATCTGGCAGCCATCTTGGAAAATGACTGCCATCTTGGATTTTTTTTTTGTGGCCAGGGTCTTTTTTTTCTTTTTATGGGACATAATAGAAACTTGCTTAAACAAATTTAACATTGGGCTCAAAAAGGTCGTTGACCCCTGCCAAGGACCTTTGACGTTTCGGTGATATTAGCTCTCTATGAGACATCTACCACCCAAGTTTAGTCACAATTGTGCAAAATGGGGGCAAAGTTATAGGAACATAATAAAAACTTGCCCCCCAAAAAATAATAACATTGGGCTCAAAAGGTCGTTGACTCCTGCCAGTGACCTTTGACCTTTTGGTGACCTTCAGCCTCCTATGAGACAGCTACCACCCAACTTTGGTCACCATTGTGCAAATGGGAGCAAAGTTATGGGCCATAATAGAAACTTGCTCAAATTAACCTGGGTTTAAAATAGTCATTGACCCCTGAAGGTGACCTTTTGACCTTTCTTTGACCTTCAGCTTCCTATGAGACATCTACCACCCAAGTTTGGTCACAATTGTGCAAAAAAGGGCAAGGTTATGGAAAATAATGGAAACTTGCTCAAAAACTTAACATTGTGCTCAGAAAGGTCATTGACCACTGACTCTGACCTTTTACCTTTTGCTGACCTTCAGCTTCCTCTGAGTCTTCTTTCACTCAAGTTCAAAGTTGAAATTTTACCCAATTTTGACACATATCCAACAAAAAACCTGGCAATTATCTCATAATGATGTCATCTGGCAGCCATCTTGGAATTTTTCGTGGCCAGGATCTTTTTCTGATACAGCGACCTTAACTCTACATTTATGCCAAATTTCAAGCTTGTATCATCAACTGAACGATTCTTAGGGTTATCTGCTCCACTAGGTGGGGGGGGGGGGGCCGGGGCGATATGTACAGGTTTCAGGGAAGTATATTTTTTCTTATATCAGCGGTATTCTTCTTCTTCTTATTATTGTTTTATATTACTCTGATGGAAATTATCATTGTTAGTAGTGGTATCGATAATCATCATCAATATCAGTATGTCCATCATCACATGACCGTCTTCCTCCTCTTTTTCCTCCTCCTCGTCCCATTCTTGTGATGCTAACGGGAAATGTCTGAAAATATTTGATTACAAAAAGGCATATCTAACAATTTGAACAAAAAATGCCGGATTTTCAGGAAATTGCATGTCATATAACTTTGAATGACCTTTGAAATGCACATTTGGATATGTTAACTTGTAAAACACAGAATAGTATTTTAAGCCTTTGGACGAAATAGATTTTTCTCAATATCTCTGATACACCAAAATGTCAGTTATCCCCCGTTTGTCGGGGGGGGGGGGCGGTGCATGCCTGATAATCTACATGTAATCAATTATGCCCCTTATCCCCATAAGTGATTAGATTTCTGATATTGTAGCCTGCATACTTTTTTTCAAAATAATTCTCTTTAAATTGATTTTACCCATCTTCAGCCAAATATGAACATGCATTAGACTATTTCATAGTGTATTCAAGTTTATGCGATGTTTTCTCTTCTGGAAAACCTAGTGCAGAGTTATTTGCTCCCACCTGCTTCTTATGAATAAATTTTCCAATACAAAATGCAAAAATTGCATAAATAAGATGTTCTGACAAGCCTCCAGCAAAGCTGCAGGTTGCTTTTAAGAGCAAACTTTGTCAGAATAGTATGCAAAGATGTTGCATTAATATTAAACAGTTTATCGGGCAAATCTACGAGTGCCCTAGTCTGGGCTTCCAGTACATTACATTTAACCTGTTCTCATATTATTGAGCCAATAGCTGGCAATTTGAACGAAAAAGGCGAGATTTTCAGGAAAATTGTTTACAGATTGGAAAGTCCTTGAAATGCGCATTTGCGATATGTTAACTTGAAAACAAAACACTGAATAGTATTTTAAGGCTGTTGAACAAAATAGCGTTTGCTCAAGTATCTCTTGAAACACAAAAATGTCAGTTATCCCTTTTGTCACGGTGGGGGGGCAGTACAGGTAACAGAAATAAGCCTCATCACTAGGCATCGGAAGAGAAACACCCATAAATTTAAGATGACATTGTAAAACAGGTCTATGTCACACAGACTCGGCAACAGTTAAGGGGCTCTGGCGTTTAAGGTTAAATACTATTGATTGGAGGTAGCCCTCAACTGGGGGGGGGGGGGAAAACTGGTTTTAGAATCAAGTGATCTATGCACGGATTCTGCTGTGACAGTTTAGTGGGCAAACGTTGACTCGTTTTAATCGAACTAACTATATCCATTATATTCATTGCGATAGGCAAATGTGTTGTATCGCTGGTTTTGATTAATCTCTATTAGTGAACAAGATTAATGAAATACTGGTTTGCGAATGCTTGATTCTCTTCAAGTGAATAAATTCAAGGCAAATTCTTCCATCCAAAATAAACACTTCAGCTAGTGTATACTTCAGGTATGTCCCAACTCAGCTGGTTCTGGAGGTAATTTCACGTGTTCCCAATTATCGTCCTTTAAGCTCCGAGCGATGTGTGTAGCTTACACGACAATTTGGGAATCTGAGCTATCTCGCAAGTCTCGGGACTTAATCCTGAGGTTTCTCAGGGTCAAATCTTCGGAAGTAAGTCCGAATTTCATGCTCACGAATCTTGGTTTGACTCCAAATTCCTGAGACTCTAAGGGACTCCGGGTTTGCCCAGAAGCAACTTCGAACGTGTAGACAGCTGGGAGGTAAATCGTCAGAGGTATCCTACGTTAACTCTGAATTTGCATAATTCCGTGTCGACTTTAACTCCAAATTCCTGAGACTCTAAGGAACCTTGGGTAAGCCCTGGGTTTAATTCCGAACGTGTAGACACGACTATTGAGAAATAAAAGGGGCATAAGTGATCAGATATTCAGGCCTAATATAGCTTGATTGGTTTACCAAAAATAATGTTTGTTTTCAGAAATGTCCTGATTTTTTACACACTTTTATTAAGGGGTAAGGGTAGCTTTTTTTTCATTTTTCTCCTGTTCATTTATTTGTTAGTAAAAAAATAATTATAGTGAGCTTATAGCTTATTAAATTCTGCATGAAAGAAGGGGAAATTCAGCCTTCTGTTTTGGAGTATCATTTGTCACAGCACAGGGTAATTTCCAAGGGTTACCACACGTAAAGTATGAAGTAAATTATAGCAAATGCAGTCTCACTGGAAAGATTATGACATGAACTATTAAAAATAAACACAAAAATAATATATTCTTATTTGGTAAATTCTACAACCATTTCAAAGTTGGTGAAAAATTTTGTCACGCCCAAATGGCCTTTTTTTGGACAAAAATGGCCATAAATCTGATTTGCCCTCAAAAATTTTGAAAGATACAGGGTTCTAAGTTTCAAAAACTGAAAATACATTTATTTTTACCTTAGAACAGACCTATATTCATGTTTTAAAATGCAGTTTCCCCCTTAAATATTTTTACACACTTTTGTCAGTCAAATGGTGGTCTGATTTTGAACACTGTCTTATAAACACACAAAAAATTGACATATGTAAAAAGAAAACGAAGGCATATTTTGCATTTCTGCAGCACAAAATTTCAGTCTAAAAAACATATTTTTTTTTTAAAACATAAAGTTCTTAATTTTCAGAAAACATAAACAAGAAAAAGAGACCTGTGGAGAAATTGTGGAGAGTATTGAAAATGGAAAAGAGGTTTCTCACAATCTTTTTATAATTTTTTTAGTTTGTTAGTTACCAGGACAACAATCAAATAACAAAATAAATCAAATATTATGTCAATGTTTTTAATTTGTTGAAATTAGACATCCTTTTCTGTTCATTTGCTAAAGCCCAAGTTTAGTTTTATAGATTTTTTTTTAATTTGAAAGCTTTATGCCCAAAGGTCATATCACACCAATAACAGATTCTGAATATGTTTCGTTTTTTTTTATTAATTGATGAAAAATCTCGGGGGGGGGGGGGTCCCCCAAGATTACGGGATACCCCCGAGATTTCGACTATATTTTACATTATAGCATGCAAAGGGTTAATAAGGTGTTAAGTTTATCCGAGTTATACCTCTTCAGAAAGATCGGACTCTGCTCGTTCTGATGAGGTATAACTCGGATAATATGGTTTTAATTAGGTTTACAAGGAAATGATTTGATTTCAATGGCAACACCATTAACTTATTTACCTTTCAAGAGTCTGATATATGAAAAAGAAATAAATGCAATCGTGAAACCAACTATAACCAATGTTTTGTGATGTTATTGCATTTTGTAACAGTTTGTTAATATCAAATTTTTTGGGAACCCCACGACAAAAACGCATAACTGACAATTTGAACGAAAATGCGGGATTTTCAGATAATTGTCATATGACTTTGAAAGACCTTTAAAATGCACATTTGGATACGTTAACTTGTAAAACACAGAATAGTATTTTAAGCCTTTGAACGAAATACGTTTTTCTCAATATCTCTGATACACCAAAATGTCAGTTATCCCCTTTTGGTCGGGGGGGGGGGAGGGGGCAGTACAGGCTTGATAATTTTATCAATTATGCCCCTTAAATTTCCCCATAGGTGATGAGATTTCTGATACGGTAGCCTACATGGCTTTTTTTCAAAATATTTTTTTTCGTTGATTTTACCCATCTTCAGCCCAAATATGAATATGCAATAGACCATTTCATAGTGTATTCAAATTTATGGATGTTTTCTCGTTTGAAACCTCTTGCAGAGTTATTTTTCTCACCTGTTCTTATGAATAAATTTTCAATACCAAAAATGCAAATTGCATAAATTAGTTGTTAATATATTTGGCAAGCCTCCAGCAAGCTGCCAGGTTGTTAAGAGCAACCTTTGTCAGAATAGTATGCAAAGAATTTGCATTAATATTAAACAGTTGATGGGCAAAGCTACATGTGCCCTAGTCTGGCTTCCAGACATTTACATTAACCTGTTCTCATATTTAATGAGCTATGGCCTTTGACCTTTGGCCTACACACTCCAAACTCTAACTTGTGCTGTATTTTGATATCATGTACCTTCATACCAAATCTCATAAAAATCCGTGAAATATTAGTAGAGTTATCGAACGGAAACCAGTTTTTGCATTTAATGAGCTATGACCTTTGACCTTTGAGCTACAACCTCCGAAATCGAACTTGGGATATATTTTGATATCATGTACCGTCATTCCGAATTTCATGAAAATTTATCAAAATATTACTAAAGTTATCGAACGGAAACCAGTGTTTCGGACGGACGGACGGACGAACGGACGGACGGATTGACGGACGGACCGACGGACGAAAATGAAATGTATTTACGGTAACTCCTACGAGTAAGTGTGTGTCGCACGGCATACAGGTGCGCGATATATTTACTTGCAGTACGGATAGGGATTCAATTCCATTAACGTATACTCTAGTTAGTCGAGTATCAAGTTTCATAAACCTATAAAACACTAATTTAATCTTCATTCTTATTTTAACTATAATCCTAACTCAAATTTGACGAACTTAACCCAGTGCTAATCTTAAACTTTGCCAAACTTCCGTACGGGCGTGCACGCTATAATGTCTTTCACACGGACGGAAAAAAATAGCGTTCGGTACTTGTGTTTTTACACACGATTCATTCGGCTTTTGATTTAAGCTCAAATCGCGATCCCCGCCTGTCGAGAGTACAATAGTACTTTATATTGTACTCTTCGAGAGTACAATATACTTTACTATTGTACTCTCCGACTACTATAAGCTACTTTCAGAACGATTGTCTCCCAGACTCACAGAATAGTGTGTTTATTTTTCATTATGTGACATACTTTTGACCAACCAGAATTCAAGAAACTTACAATGACGGATATATAATATAATATAATATAATATAATATAATATAATATAATATAATATAATATAATATAATATAATATATGATATATAATATGATATGATATGATATGATATGATATAATATAATATAATATAATATAATATAATATAATATAATATAATATAATATAATATAATATGATATATGATATAATATATGATATGATATGATATGATATGATATGATATGATATAATATGATATGATATGATATGATATGATATGATATGATATGATATGATATGATATATGATATGATATAATATAATAGTTGCTTAAATTCATTATTGGCTAGATGGGACTCCAGCTCTCAAACCTCCTTGGAAATATGGCCCTGTTACACAATCGTGTCACATTTGAACACAATACCGTCCCCGACAACCTTTCGAAACAAAATGGTCTTTGCTTTGTCTTTATCAGAAAAACATTTTGCACAAAACATATGATGCCGTTGAGTAAGAGCAGAATAGCCCATTCCTTTGTCTGTTGTTCAGCTTACATGTTACAGGATGATTTTACAAGTAGAATATAGACACTGTTGATCTGGAGGAGTTAGCAGGATGTAGAGAAATTAAGGGTGTGTTAAAAAATATATGATGCCCATCTTCATGAAGTATTTTGTGATTTGGTATATATTTATCTATATAAATGCAATGAAGAATTCCTCGAATGTTTTACTGTTTATTCTCTGTCCCAACAATTTGAATTTCATTCTGAATTTCATTGAATTATATAAAAAGTCATGAGATGATACTGACATGTGCTTATTTGTTTTTGTCGAACACATAGACCTCATCCAAATTGCTGATATCAAGGCGACGACATAGTACAGTGGCGACAGAAAGTATTGTCTCGTTCCGAACGCGTGCAAACGCGATTCCAGAAACGAATTCGTTCCAATAAACGCGCAAGTTTTATACATCCAATCACGCATTGTAAATAGTTCTTATAGTATCTACCAGATGGGGATGATAAAAGGGCCAGATTGGGCCAAACGTGTTGATTTTGGCCCATGTTGGGCCCATTTCATAAAAATGGCTTTAAAATATCAGTTAGTGTTTTTAAGCGAGCCAAATTGTCACACAATTGCAAATAATGATCCATTTTAAATACCTTATGAACATATTTTACAACTGGGCACGCTAATGGGCCCCAAGGGCCAATGTACCATTGTGGGCCCAAAATCGGGCCATCAATAAAGCTGCATAAAACCGCAAGTAATGGACCGTTTTTAACCAAACAAGCATTGCATTATAGGTTTAGAAGTATGCTGATGCCATTAAAATCAACATCATTTGCCAAAAATGAATATTTATAACAGAAATTTCATTCACATTCACAAATAAGTATTTACTTACTGTTAGTACATATAGGCCTAGGCGTAGTTAGTTTAAATCAATTTGTCTTGTGTAAACGTCTGTTTTCAATACATTACAAACACTGTTGAATGATAACAATTCACCAATTAAACCATGGTAATACCAAGATGAAAGTCTAAGTGATTTATTAACATTTGTTAATTACCTTGCATATGTTTCCTTATTCCTGGTCATCTTCGTCAGAGCTGTGATCACTGTGTTGTGCATCTGATTCTTCATCTGTCTCTTCGTCGTTGCTGTGAACATCTCTGCTGGGCAGCTGGTTATCACTGTTGTTGGGCTTCTGTTCCACAGTAAAGTTGGCTTCTTGTAATGCCGTTTCATATCGCAGCTGGTCTATTTTCTGGTACACTGTCCCCTTCATACTGTGTATTTGACAAAGTTTCAATCCTTGAATTTAAATGAAATTTCTGTTATAAATATTCATTTTTGGCAAATGAGACTGATTTTAATGGAATCAGCATACCTCTAAACCTATAATGCAATGCTTGTTTGGTTAAAAAGTGTCCATTACTTGCGGTTTATGCAGCTTTATTGATGGCCCGATTTTGGGCCCACATGTGCCCATTAGCCCATGGGGCCTATTAGCGTGCCCAGTTGTAAAATATGTTTAAGCGTATTGAAATGGTCTTATTTGAATTGTTGAAATTTGGCTCGCTTAAACATATTTTTAAGCTTTTTATGAAGGCCCAAAATGGGCGCAACATCACTATGGTTTGGCCCAATCTGGCCCTTTTATCATCCCATCTGAGTAGTACTTAAGAAACTCATTTACAAGGGTGATTGGATGTATGTGATAGTATGTTTGAGTCATTTTAAAAGCAAAAAGGGCGTTGTAAACACTGGTTCTTGATATGGGGCCAAATAAGCCCGACAGGCCATGGCCCAGTGTATAAATAGTTATTTATCATGCATAGGTTACCTCATGTGCAGTGGATAAGTGCTACGACCCTTATTTGTCTTTATGTTGAACAAAATGCACGTATTCCGCAAATGTACACACCATGGGCCAATGGGCCCTTTTTGGGCAATTTACGGGCTCAATTCCATGACTTTGAATTAATTAACTAGGCCTTCTGGGGCTAAAAAAATGTATTTTATGTGAAAGAATTATTTCCACACATAATTTGCCAAAATGCCCATAAAATGGTTTGGGCCCATTTAAGGTCCCAAATGGGCACTTTGGGCACCGATTTTCAAAAATCGGTTGGCACCAGCGTATTCTACGTCTAATTTTACCTTAGGATACGTTTTCAAAAAAAGTTAACATTATTTCCCACTGCTCCGGTTTTTGAGCCCAATACTTGTGCAGAAGCCCAGGACATTGCACACTGAGAAAAGACGGACTTCTACAGTAGTCCTAAAAATATGACAACCTTTTAAGTGAAATATTAGATTTTTATATTGTTTGACCTTCAAGGGGATACCAGAAAATATCTTCCAAACTAGAATCATGTCGAAGACGAGTGCAATATCAGATTTTAATATAACTTGGGTCAGTTGTATGAGACACCAATCAAGGGATTAGATATCATAGTTGAAAGGTCAAAGGTCACAAGTGCTTATAGGTCCATGATTTGGGCTCGTGACCACGCTAACTTAAGAATTTTTTATCAGACTGGATACACGCACGCATGAGGCTTTTCAATTTTAATCAAATTGGGCGGTGATGAGTGCAGATTGGGAGGCATACCCATCAACTGCGCCCGGGGGGGGGGGGGGTCACTGTCAATACAAGGTGTACACTATGCGCTTGTGGACTTTCAAAATAGACACTAAACATGTAATTATCTGTCGATCTCAGAATACCCTAAACAAGTATTTAAGTCTAAAAAGATCCACTTTTATAGTTAACCTTCTGTTGAATACCCTAAACAAGTATTCAAGTCTGAAAAGATACTCTTTTAAATAAACCTTCTGTTAAAAGTTTACCCTTTTTCCTGATTTTGCCAATTTTGATACCCTTTTCAGTGTACTCGTGTACATCGCCCGATCGTGATAAACAGCCCTTTTTACACGTTTTTCTTCACACGCGCATGGTGTACATCTTGTAATGACACGGGGGGGGGGGGGGGGCGACTGTGCGCAATCAAACTGCTTAGTTTGGTCTTGATACAAAATTAGTACATTTTAGAAGAAAGTTCTCAGTAATATGAGAGCTGCTGCATATTATGTGTTAATCTGTATTTTGTACGTATGCCTGTTTTTCGCCCGCATTGCTAATTCTGATAGTTCTTTGCATCTGTGTAAACCATTATATGCAATGTCCTCTTGGTCAATGTTTGCCCGTTGTAAGGTTTGCCTATATTAAAGCTTAGTAGTTTTGTGGTATCGATCAGTACATAATTGTTTTATTTTTATATAATTATATTAGATGGCTTATACAGTAACGAAGATGTGATTGGTCCACAGCTCGTCACATGATACAGTTTGCGAGAATTGTAAAATGTTATATTTTCCCAGCTGGTTATATTTGCCCAACTGGTGAAATGAATATATTTTTCGAATGTCTGGCGCCCTCTTACGGTTCAATACCTCCCATGCGTGTGTGTGTTGGCTATGGAGAAAGCTTAACCGTGCGACGCCAACCGCTGAAAGTACCCTTTCCCCTTAAAAATTGACATAATTAGGCTAACCGATATTTACCTTCCATGTGGAAATATAGAAAAAACAACTTTCAGATTCATACAATTTGACTGGCAGGCAGTAATGATTTGGTGTCATTTTCGTAACATTTTTCCATGATTTTCTGCCATCGGCGTAACTTCCGGCCAACACCATGAGACGCGCATGACGTCACTACGTGTTGTGGAATCGATAGTGGAATGGGTATCGTCTGTTAAACTCAAAGCTAGGTGTCGATTTTCTTTCCTCAACACCAACACCGAACTTGAAATCACCCACTTTAAGCGTAATCAAGGCCATCTTATTTAACAGATATCAACTGGTAGGGGGTGTAATGTAACAATCTTTGTACCGTCAGTGAGTTATATTTTCCCTTGGGAAAAACTCCCTGACGGTCCAAAGAATGTTATATTATACCCTTTACCAGTCAATATCTGTATAATATTATGTAATTGCAATTATTCCTACTTGTGGTATTTTCCTTAAGTGTGATGTATTTGAATTACCTTGTTGAATTTTACTAACGAACGGTTACCGTAGTACATATGTATTATTGTTGAATTGTTTAACATCTTTTCCTGGGAGTTTCCTCATATTCCAATTTATCTTTTAATCCCTTCTTAAATGTTTTTACTGGTCCACATTTCACCCCTTGCTATTGTTGAATACATAATACCTAAACTCGAATCATATTTACTGGGGAGATAAGGTTTATCTTTCTGTTGATATATTGGTATTTCCCGGTTCTCTGGACACAGGTGTGTCCCTTTTATAAAATTATGCTTAAATATATTTTTGAAACAGTGACGTCACACTTCGGTATTCCATAAAATCTCTCTAATCATATTTACTGGGGAGATAAGGTTTATCTTTCTGTTAATATATATTGGTATTACCCGGTTCTCTGGACACAGGTGTGTCCCTTTTATAAAATTATGCTTAAATATATTTTTGAAACAGTGACGTCACACTTCGGTATTCCATAAAATCTCTCTGATTTGTGTCAGCACATTATATTTTCATGTTTATGAATTGACATGTATAATAATATGCTTGAATACATGTGTTGTGTGTGTGTGTGTGTGTATATATATATGTGTGTGTGTGTGTGTGTGTTGCTTTATATCTTATAATGTGTGTGTGTGTGTGTGTGTGTGAGTGTTGAGTGTGAGTGTGGTGTGCATGTGAGTGCTGAGTGTGAAGTAGTGAGTGTGAGTGTGAGTGTGGAGTGTGAGTGTTGTGTGTGTGTGTGTGTGTGTGTGTGTGTTGTGTGTTTGTGTGGTGTGTGTGTGTGGTGTGTGATCACGCGCTTATTTTGAACGTGCATTTGATCGACCGTCTCGGACCGCATTCCCTCAGTTCGAGACCTGATCTACTACTTTTGCATGTGTGTGAGTGCCATTGTGTGCTGTGTGTGTGTGTGGAGAGGAGGGTGTCAAGCTACGAGTTTGCACTTTCATTTCACTTAATTTTTTTTGCTTAAAATAATCAGTGAGCGGACTACGCCCAATTAAGTCAAGTCTCATGTTTTTTATGCAACGGAATTGCGCTTGTCTATGATGTGCTGATGTTTATCCGATACCCTCTCCAAGAAGGCATTCATGTGGCGGCCATTTGCTACGTTGCTGTCGTCATTCTTTAACTTATTGGTATGACGTCAGCTAGTATATGATTTCTGCTCCTGTTTGGATGAATCTCAGATCCGCAAGCTTCGCAATTGTTTATTAGCACTTCCTTGCCTTCTTTGACAAAATCACCAAAAACTCGGCATCAGATTCCATTATTCAGTGAACCTCTTATTTTTAGATAGATTGGTCATATTTGCAAACATCACTAAGTCTGAAACACAGATTCATAGGCCCGGATATGCTATTTTGTAGTAAATGACGGGGGGGGGGGGTACTGCACTTAGATGAAATAATCCAGTTATGATTATGAATCATTTTGCGATTTTGGTCAACATGTCGAAATATTGTCAAGTTGGTTCTAATTGTGAAGTGGAGAATTTAGCTCCTGGTTCTGCCGTGCCTTTTCCTTATGTAATGAGCTTGGTCTCCCATCCCAACCCGTCCTTCCATAACTTTAGCCACAAAACAATCTGGTAACCCCCTTGCAGCTTTCAGGCTCCACCTCTGGGGAAATCAGTAAATGTAGAAAGAAAGTGATATTCCCTACATTAAAAACGATCCACTGCTCGACACTACCTTATTATTATAAAAGTATGCAAGTGTCTACTGGTATGCTAGCGGTACTATTGGGTGGCACCAGGGTAAAATGGTTGGGGGGGGGGGGGGGCAATTCCGTCGGGAAAGTTTTTCACGCCATTTTTTTTTTCTAGCCAACCTGCAAACCAAACAACATCCGTTGGGCAGGGAGCCGACGACGACCCAAAACATTTTTTTTTTGCCCGCCAAAAAAGTTTCTACTAGCCAAGCTGTAATTCAAACAGTATACAACAAGCGGGGGTAGGGGGCCGATGACAACCAAAAGCATTATTATCAGCAAAATGAACAACAATGGGGGCGGGGGATTTTCGAAACACGGTAAAATACCGGTTATTTTAACTATTTTGAAACCAATAGGGGAGGTCACCCCCTCGACCCCCTCCCCGTGGTGCCGCACCTGGCTTGGTGTATTGTTTGTGTCACGATATCAAAAAATATATATATATATATATCGCATTCACATAGTAAAAACTGTCGTCGGTGTATCGATGCTAGAATGGAACAACCATAAGGAGTAAAATCAAATACCAATAGACTTCTTTGTCTGGAAATGCCACTTTCAACAATACATGTACTTCAGTGAGCAAAATCCTATAGAATTTGATATCATGAAACAATTTCAAAAGTCAGTCTGTTTTCATTGCTATTTTGTGTAACTATATGTCAGTCTGTGCGTCACTTTGTTTAAAGACAGGCCGAAATGGTAGGCAGCATTGGATGTCGATTTTAAGTTAAGTAAAATAGTTGTCATTATTGATTATTGTTATATATCACTTAATCAATTCATCCATCCATCATTCAATCAATCAATCAATCAATCAATCAATTAATCAATCAATCAATCAATCAATCAATCAATCAATCAATCAAGCAATCAATCAATCAACCATTGTCTATTTATATATTCATCCAACAGATCTTTATAGTTTATAGTGTTGATTGATCGATTAATTGATTGATTTCATCGTAGTACCAGTACTATATAGTACAAATACTTTTACTGTCGTAGTAATCTTTCATCCCTAATGCTCAGAACAAAAAAAAAAGGTTGAATATTCAATATGTTCTTGAAACTTTCTTTGTATTCTGCAATTCGTTACAATTTACAGGTGGAAAATGTCGATCTAAAGGCACAGACTAACGCCAAATACTCTACCTATCGCATCCTAAATCCTCGGTCTAAATGCCAAGTCAATGACCGAATTCAAGTCCTTATTGAGGCCAGGGACTGGAGGAATTACCCTCGGACCACAGGTGGCGACTACTTTCGAGCCAAACTGACATCCGAAAAGTT
>JZLH01S0058391.1:40059-57830 GCA_001188425.1 Eucidaris tribuloides | reverse complement strand
TGACCTTTGACCTTTGAGCTACAACCTCCAAAACCGAACTTGGACTGTATTTTGATATCATGTACCTCCATACCGAATCTCATAAAAATCCATCAAACATTACTAAAGTTAGTGAACGGAAACCAGTGTTTCGGATGGACGGACGGACGGACGGATGGACGGCGGCGTTTCTATATCCCCTCCCGACTTTGTCGGGCGAGGGGATAAAAATAGAAATAACATACATTTTAACAACCGATATGCAATGCTTACCACATCATCAAATCCAATGATGTAGACATCAGCCAGTGGGAAGGGGTCGTGGTCTCGATGGGCCCCCTGGGTGCTGGGTAGGGTGACTGTCATGGCTGATTGAAGAGGAACGATGATTTTACTGAAATGGCTGAGATATAGAAGTAAAATGTAAACTAGGTCAGTGGTTGAAAGGTAATGTGAAGAGTGTCAGAGAACTCCAAACCAAAGCTTCACATAAACTGGAGATTGTCCTGCCTTGACCCCTTGGCAAACTGGAGAACATGGATGCAAGGGAATCACACACCCCTGCTATATTTTTGTTTTAATAGTTTTTTTTTCTTCAATGCCTACAAACTACATGTACGTAGCTTTGTGTTCAAACATGTTGTACATACAGTACTAGTACATAAGTGCATAAATCATGGCAACAAATAGCTCATGAGCACTGATGATGATACATGCTTTGCACTTCTCATTATACAGCACATTTGAAAGCATTGGCTTTAATATGGAAAAGCAAAGGTTGATAACATTCCGTTTTTCTCTCTTCAATTGGTAGGAAAAAACACAACGTAAACAGATGACCACACTTCTAAGCAGTAAAAATTGAAAGTTAAGAATGAAAACTGAAGATTTGGGAAAATGCTTGAAAATGGGAAAATTGGAGTCTCTGAATGTGGGTCTATCATAGCAATTTCCTCACAAAAACAGTACACAGGTGTATGTTACAGACTGAAAAGTAAATCTTGTCACTGGGTACGATTTGATCACTAAGAATACCACTAACGATGAGGCTATGATGAATACACTGAAATCTGCTAACTCCCTCGCTGGTACACATACCTGTCAGCAATGAGTCTTTTTAGTGACCTAAAGTCCGTGTTGATGCTCAAAGTCTGACAATTCTGGTCCACATGTTTGTTACACAGATCCAGGAGTCTGTCTGTCAGTTTGGTGGCATCCTGACCGAGAAAACAAAGAAACAAATCTTTTGTGACATTTTTATTAAGAAACAAATGAAGGATTGCTCACATTGAATGGCACAGTGTTGTTAATTTGTAATGGTTGTTTGTAACAATTTTCAAAAAACTGCTAACTTTATCTCAAATGTACCCAAATTTTTTAAAACAAAATTTTACTGATATGTTTCCCTGAATTTTTGCTTCTAGGCAAACCATTATCAGCTTAGAATGTCCCTTTAACAAGAGCTCCAGCTGACATTACAAAGTACCTGACCACAGATTTGTCTTTGGGTAGAGCATAATTTATTTTTTTATTTATTTTCGTTTTTTTTTGGGGGGGGGGGGGGAGGCGATAAGTCAACAATGAGGATATCTGTAGGTTTTTTTTCTCCAAAGGAATATTTCCAGTAATAACCCATTCATGTGTTTGGAAGTAAAAATTTAACTATGTAAAAGGAGTTACAAAATACACATGTGCCGAAGTTGCAGATCTGCACCAAAAAGTACACATAAAGTCCATAGAGGTTTAAATTCTCTGGCATGTTAAGAGTTGAACCGGGAAACCTTGAGATATGACATAAACATTTACCTAATATGGCTTTAAACAGTACGCTCAGTACTAATCAATACATGATTATCCCAATATACTGGGTTACTCACATGTATGAATTTCTGTAGTTTTTTGTCCAGATGCTTGGCTCGGTTGAAGATTTCATGACATCGCCTCTGTCGCACCTGATATGTGGACTAAAGAAGTGGAGTAACAAACACAAAGAAGAGACATAATGTAATTATTCCTGATATCATTATCATTATCAACAAATATCAATATAGATATTATCATTATTATGGCAACTATCGTTAGCATTAATTGCATTATCATTATAATTATCAACATCAATTTCTTTGTGGATAAAAGTGAACAATAAATTCTTTGATACTTTTCCAGAAACTAACCTTGGACACAGCCATTGACATCCAAACTGCTTGCTGTGGAAAGGCTACAATCACTCTAGCAATAATCTCCTGCAAGACAAACAGAAACAATGTGAAGAATATCATTTACAAGCAAATTTGAGCCATTAACAGTCAAAGATGGCTAGTCTACAAAATTACAATTTTAAGGAGAAGAGGTTTGAAATCAACAACAACATGGCTAGTCTACAAAATTACAATTTTAAGGAGAAGAGGTTTGAAATCAACAACAACATGTACATTATATAAATGACAGTATGCACACCCTAATACTACACTGCAGTGGTTTAACAGGAAACACCAAGATTGGAAAGAGTCCTCAATTTAGGTCACAATGCTCCCCGAATAATCTATAGTGTTTTAAGTTTCTGCTGTAAAAATTTTAAAGTGATATATTTCCTCTTTGTTGTACAATTATTATCAGAAAATACTGAGACAGTGAAATTTGTTTGTGTAGTTTTCTATACAAGATACCAAGATCTAAGTAATCTATTGTAACATTTAAAACATAAAAATTTGGCTTCGGACACATATTTTCAGGTGCATAGAAATAGATCAATTTCTATAATAGCCAGAGATTAATTCATTACTGATTAATAAATGTTCGTTTCTCTCCAAGTAAACAAATTCAAGAATGGTATATGTTTCAACTCTTGCAGTTTTTGATGCCCTTTAAAGGCAAGGTTCACCCTGACAACAACTTAGTTTTAATAAAGGCAAAACAATGAGAGAAACATATTAATGAAAGTTTGACGAAAATCCACGGAAGAATAGAGGAGTTATGACCTTTCTATGTTTTCATGTTGTGACGTCACATACGAGCAGCTCCCCATATGTCATGTAATATTAATTCAATAAATGTCCATTTTTTTGTTGTTTCATGATAATTGAATGGATTTTCTTTCATAGAAGCATGTGTGAAATAATGTTTCTAATTATATATTGAATGCACAGGTAACATCATTTTCAATTTTCTGAGAAAATGGCACTTTATGGAATTTATATTACATGACAATAGGGGAGCTGCTCGCATGTGACGTCACAAAATTGAAACTTTGAAAGTTCATAACTCCGCTATTCTTTGGTGGATTTTCGCCAACTTTCATTAATGTGTTTCTCTCATTGTTCTGCTTTTATTGAAACAAAGTTGTTGTCAGGGTGAACCTTGCGTTTAATGGTGTCAGAAGATACATATACCCTGAAACTACACTGCAGTGGTTCAGTATTATTTTCAACCAAAACATCAGTTGGCTTACTTTGCCTGTCACCAATTAATTTGTCAACATGAAAAATAGAGGATTAAAAGGAATTCAGCTGATTGGAATTTACCTGTAGCTGAAGGAAGACTTCCTGATGGGTGTGACATATACGTGAGATGAGCTGAGAGAACGCCGTCAGGAACTGGTATGGGGCTAGTCTCTCAGTGAACTCCGCAATAATCTGCAATATACAAATAACACTGCTGATATCTCTGATAATAAAGGTAAAAGTGAGGATTTATAGTCTAGTATCCCTGCCCAAATGCTGGCTCAAACAACTTCATGTGTCAGCCACTGATCATTACTCTGGTCAAGTCTGCACGTTAATGTGGGCACCTCAACTCCTTGGTAGTATTCCTAGCATGGCTGCCTGTTAGGTTTTCAGGAGCTACTTAAA
This sequence comes from Eucidaris tribuloides, assembly GCA_001188425.1. NCBI lineage: Eukaryota > Metazoa > Echinodermata > Echinoidea > Cidaroida > Cidaridae > Eucidaris > Eucidaris tribuloides. The sequence goes on along the minus strand of JZLH01S0058391.1, from coordinate 54,003 downwards.
AAATAAACTGTGTTTAAACTCTGTTAAATCACAGGGGGATGTGTTACCCTCCAATTTGCTGTTGATGGTCAATATATTTTGACTGTCCTAAAAGAGAAGTGATACAAACTACACATGTTGTAAAAATGTTTTCATGACACCTATTTACACATAGTTGAAAAAAAAACACAATTAACAAGTTTTATGCCTTATTCACATTTGGCCTGCAATGGGTCTATGGAGCCTGTATCCTGCCTATATCCCCTTCTCCATGTGGAGGCAGGAGGGAGCTGTAAAATTTTTGTACGGATTGTGATGTATGGATGTTGTTTGGCAGGAAGAAAAAATAAATTTGAGAAAATTGCAAGTCTGTACCACATTGACGTGTCGTATGTGGCACAGCACAATCTCTGCATGTGCACTGCACATAGGCTGCATACAACAGATGGCATGATACTCGTAGACAATGTGAACACATATGTCAAAGCCCAAAACCACGTGCAATGCCCCCAAAACTGCACAAAAAATCATAGACTAATTAATCGCACAGTGCCCATGGTAAATGTAAATTAGGCTAAAGATATGGTTCATTTTCATGAAAATAATATAACTGTACAATTAATTTATTATTTTCATTTGAAAACTTTGTTTTAATCACACACAATTTCCCACCCTACCCCCAAAACAGACTCAATGGTACATCTGACTAAAGATTTCCAGATAGCACCAAAAAACTATCCATCCCTTGAATGATTGTGTAGGCTACTTGTTTAAGTAAAAGGAGTCACTCATGATGTAAAACAAGATTATAAATAACACAAAATGAATGAAACTAAATCTTCAAATAAAGTCTATAACCTCAATGGCATTTACACATATTTTCATTAATCAAATCAAACATTTGTTATCTGAATCAAGCCTCCTCACCTTGTGTAACTTGGCCATGACCGTGGCAGCCTTGCTGGCTTTATGTCCCCTCTCTAAGTCCGAGACATGGGCCCCGTAGTCCAACCAGAGGGTAAGGAGTCTGGGCATGGATTGATAGATGTACTGGTTGCCATACATGAGGGACTGGCCAAAGTTCTTGACAACATGTACCACAAATTCTCTGTTTCAAAACAGAAGAAAAGCATGACAGAAGATCATTAACTCTCGGGGTAGAATTACTTTAGGAATCTTACAATGTTTTATGTGAATCAATATGTACAAGAATGGAAGAGTAGGGGATCTTTTGAAATTGTTGAAGCAGAATGGTAGATTTTTTTTCTTTATTTTCATCTTTTTAAAGAGCTAATTTTCATCATAAGTTTAATCTTGATCATATAAATTCAAATGAATAAATTGAGGTTTTGTTAAATAATAAAACTGGAACTATTATTGAAGGTGATTAATACCACAGCCACATTAGGACCCTGATTTATCGCCATAATATGTTGCTAACATGGCAATGCAGTTTCCGCCAAGTTAAAATAAAAATGTGTCTTGTACATCTTCATTCCAAGAACAATGTGCATGCCAAATTCATGAGCATTGTTCAAAAACTGAGGAAGTATTTTGATCCGTGAGATTTTCAATAGACCGACCGACTGACAGCTTTGGCAGGCTTATAATAAATGTAGTATTTAGCCATGTGACTATGACATGAAACTAACTGCTTGTTATTCGGGTCAAAACTTACCCAGCTTTCATATAATTTAGTTTGAGAGTGTAGTATTTTGCCAGGTCCCAGTCAAAATGACCCAACTCATTCAGCTTGCCAGGGAAGTTCATTTTGAGTCTGTTGTAGTATTGAGCAAGGTGATTATGATATGACCCTAATCCTGGTCAAAATGACCCAACTTACCCTGCTTTCTCCGGTCTGTCAGTGAAGTTCAGCATGAGCCTGTCGTAATATTTAGCCATGTAGAAATGACCATCTTCCCACTCTGAGTTGACCTCCGTCACGGCCATGTACTGCTTCATCACCGAGTTACTCTCAAACTTGGCCGTGTCCTCCATGAATCGACCAACTAGCAACAATGCCTACAAATAAACCAAGAAATTCATTACATCATACACTTCTATGCCCTTTGTTGGATTGATTTTCTACAACCACATGAAAATTAAACTTAATTTTCTTCAATATTTTACTTTTCCTTTCACTTCCAATGGTTATTACTTCAATCACATAATATGTCCAACCTTGCTTTTTCAGCATTCAATCATAACTAGCATGAGTTAGCAAGAACAACTGTAAGATTCTCAATAAGTTTTTTTTATATTTTGCATGACTAAAATGAATGTAATTGTTGATAAGGAAAATGGATGAGGTAAGAGAGGATAATTATGACAATGATTGATGTGCCAGAGGATATATCACAGAATAGATCGCATTGGAGAAATTGTATTCCCTATGGTACACCCCAAATTTTATGGGAATAGCCGAAAGAGAGAAGAAGTGATACGGAAAACAGAATAATAGCGAATATAACCTTTTTTAACTGTAATGTGCAACTGATGAAATAAACACTTAAATTAGTCCTTTGCATAGCAGTATCAGCCTAAATTTACTTAGAATTAGGGTAATGAGGAAGGTAATGCTAATGCCATGTTAAGGATACAATATGAATCATCTAACTTTTATCATAATTCACACAATATGTTATTAAAATTTATAGTGCAAAGGGGTTATACATGTATATTTGTGCTGTTATTTTCGGTTACATTCGCTTAAATTAGGTGGCTAGTTTATGAAGATATAAATATTTTTAAAAAAATCAAATGTCATTTTATTCAGTGCAATTTTGTACTTTCCTGAGAACGAAACTCACAAGTAGCTGTCACACAGATTCACAAAAAACAAAAGAAACTCACCTTAGCATGAGCAAATCTCTGTGCCCTGGCCTCTGCTGAGTTGTCACTCTGGAGACGGTTGCCATGGGAGAAATGTTTGGCCACACCCTTCTGGAGATCAATCAGTGCTTGATGGCAGTCACCCTGGAAAATAAGCAAGCATCAATAAGGATGATAAATTAAAAATTCATACACTCAAATGTGAGATCCATGGAAATTTTAGAATTTCATCTCTTAACACCACATGACACAATGGTTGGCGACAAGAGAAGATTGTTTTATCTTGCGATGCAGAGCGATTTCCGATGCAACAAGATGGTTTTAGCAAATATGAAGATGAAATTGAATCTGCACACATCATCTCACAAATTGTTTTTTCTGTGGTAGCTTTTGTATCACATTCATTTGAAATGAAAAGTGTAAATATGTCCATAATAGAACTGTAGAGCAGTGTTGTGTGATAGTTGATTTAAATGTCAGTTGATTATAGGCAAATAATTATTGTTCATAAGATTATATTGTTGTGATGATTTAATCAGTTATCACTTGTTGAGTGTTGTATGAACTTGCTAAAAAAACATTCCATTGTAACCTTTAATTTCAAAACATTTTTCATCAATAGAGTAATTCTCTACCATAAATGTCCCTGAATGGCACAAAACGAACCAGTATTCTCCTGGAACCTGTAAAAAACAAGATTTTTTATGAAAATCAGGAAGTTCTGTGTAACAACTGTGCATAACGTAGGTGCCTGAACTGTGCATGTATGGGGCTGTGAACATTGTTGATATTTGAGCAATATCTCATTTTCAGAATATATTAAAGTAAGTAGTCAAACCAATATCATGTATACAATATTTTTTTATATTGCATAAAACTGGCATTATCAAAATAATGCACAACACTACCATTAACCCTACCTTACTCCACAGCCACTTGGCCTTCTCAATGCACAGGTCAGGGAGGGAGTAGAGACCAGCATTCAACAGGGAGCTGTAGGCAGCTTGGAGGTGGCCGGCCCTGGGGAGAACAAGTGACACACACAAAATGAGTGTGAAGATAAAGAATAAGGCTCTTTTACAGTTTTGTAAACTCTGTCTCACACAACTTTATTACCACCCATTATCCTCAAATATTTCAATCTATGTTAAGTTTCTACAAGAAAAGAAAACACACAAGTAATCCAATTTTATTCATTATGACGTACAATTTGTCCCATATCAACTTACTTTCTTGCGACTTTTGCACTCTTCAACCAGCAATGACCAATGTCTTTGTTGAGTCCAGGATTGTCGGAACTATGCAGGGAAGAAAAGAGCACTTTCTATTAGCATAAGTTCATGAATCATGGCTCATACTTTAATTCAGTACTCAGACTATGAACATCGATTACAGAAAGACAAAACAATATGCTGTAGATAGTGCTAAGGAAGAAGGGAAAACAGGAACAGAAATACGAGGGGGAGGAGAAGCAGAAGCAGAAGAAAATGAGAAGACGAGAAGAAGGGGAATGGAAAAAGGAGAATTAAGGAAAAAGGAAGAAAAGAGGACAAAAAGAAAAGACAGAATGAAAGAAGGATTGAAAGAAAGACAAAAGGAAGAAACAAAAAGGGGAGGAAATGAAGGAAAATAAAGAAGAGGATGGAGGAATGAGAAGAGGAAAAATGGCAGAAGTGGAGGAACAGGAGGTTCCAAATGATGGGTAAGAGAAAGAAAAGGGGGGGTGGAGGAAAAGAGCAGTAAAAGGAGAAAGGGGGAAAAAGAAGAGGATCAGGATGAGGAGAGGAGGGGAAGATGGAAGAAGGGCCCTACTGATAACAAATTCATCATGAATAGAAAAGTATTGGTAATGTTTCTCTGCAGGAACAAGAAAATTACTTTTGGTGCCAAAAGATATTAACTCTTTGTGCGCGGGACCCTGAATCCCGTGCGTGCGGACGTTAAAGACACTATAAAACAGTGTGCGAAGCCTTATTAAAAAATTGTCAAACCCTGCTTTCTGACACATCTGGTAGTGTTTGGATGCGGACAAATAAACACCTTAGAACACAAAAGTTTGGACAGTTATGCTGTCACTAGTACAATATGTGCAAATTCAAATTGGCACATTAATTTCCTATCCCAGTGATAGGAAATTCTGCAACACAGCAGTCTATGGGGGAAAGCTGGAATGGTCTCTCAATGATATTTACTTTTTTAAAGCACTTACTGATCGTTTTAAACTGCAATTTTTCAGGGCTTCATTTTTAGAGCATGTCAGAGGACACTGGTAGCATGGGGAATCATGCAGCTCAGATTTTTTAAACTAGAAACACTGTTAAACAGTGGCTTTAATTTCAAAGAGCGCTCAGTATCGGGAAAGGAAATAACTAAACTGACTTCAACTAGCAATAACTTTGCACAACAACGTTTTTAGGAAAAATGTCCTACAGCAAAGTTGAAGTACATTTTACAGACCTCCTTAATGCATAAAGGGTGTTTGGAAATATACATCTGAAATTTGTTAAAGTAATGGCTAATTGTAACCAACATACATGTAGTTCTAGTTTGCCGCTTGAAAATATACAACTTCATTCAAATAATACAAGAGGTTAAACCACAAGTTATATATAAAAACCTGACTGGTTACAAGTTCATGAAAGAGATGAGTCACCAAATGAGAAGTGAATGAAGAGTTATCAGTGAATAGCGCATCTTATTGTAATTGACCTCTCCAGTACTTTTCAAAGTTAACTTGTGTCTAATCCTTTGTCCTATTGTATCACAATGTTTTGATTGTATTTATCGATTTTTCTGGTTCCTTAAGAATCTAACATAATACCCCCGTACTTGAGGAATGTAAACAATACAAAGAGATTACTGCTAGTATCGGGAAAACAGTGTAATTCGGGGTGAATACAATCTTTTCTACGTTTGAGCGTGAAATGCGAATCCCGCACGCTGCAGGGTGTGCATGGATGCGAATACCGCGTGTAAAGAGTTAAAGAAACATGATGCTCACCTTTGATTTAATCCTAGCAGTATCCTCCTCAGACACAGCATTGGTTCCTGAGTCCTGAAGGACGACTGGGCCATGGCCTGCCTGTCATCCCACCTCTCCATCAACTGGGTCTGGGTCTGGTGACCTTGACCTTGACCCTGACCTGAAGTAGAGAAGCCCAGCAGGTTGGTGACCCCTTGCTCAAGGTCACACAACATGTGAAGTCTGGCAGGTATGAAAATAACAAAATGATTTATTTTCATTTGATCATGGATATGATATCCACTTCCTTGCTTAAAATAAAACATTTGTAATATGATATACGTGTATGGTGCAGTTGTTGTTCATATGCATACTACCTACAATTCAGGCAAAAGTCACAAATTTTGAAAATGCCGTTTTTCATTGAATAGCATTCTGCATATCCTAAGCTTTCCAATGATGATAATATTTGTGCTGTGCGGCTTTAGATTTGCCAATAAAAAGCAAAAACTAACGCATTTTTCTGTTCTTTAGCTGGGCAAGTTTTCGAGAAAACAGGCACGGAAAGTCCGCTTCCCGTTCAGAGTTGGTGATGCCAAGAGAGAATTACCCACCCATGCGATAATGTCAATCAACTCTAATCCCCGCCCCTAGCAACCACAGTGCATTCTCATTGGCTAGCTAATATAATAGGACCTTTCGGGTTCCCCCTCGAAGTTCGGTGAACGTAGCCGAATTAAACTTACATTTTACTTGGGGTTTGTTTGCGGATTTCATCATCCAAGATGGAGGAATATGAACATCTGCGATGTTCAAGTTCAACTGGGTCTGTGAAGATTTTTTTTGTTTATTTTTTCTTATGCTGAGATCGATGAGAGTCCTTTTCCCAGTCACTTTTTAATTTGCGGGCTGATTTCAAACACGATACAATTTCCTATATTTATCTACAAACAACCATTTTGAGGCATAATGATAAACTTATTTTCTTTTGTATTGTGTCTTACTGTTCTTTCGCTCCTTTTTTTTCTGCTTCTTATTTTCGTTCGTCTTATTTCTTCTTCTCTTCCACCAACTCTGTCTTTTACTTTCTCCTTTATCCCCTCCTTGTTGTGGTTCAATTATTACTATTATTTTTTTTTTGGGGGGGGGTCATCTGGTGTTCTTATTTATGTGTTTACGATAGTAATTAAATTACCGTCTTCTTGTAATTCTTTTTCAGTTACTGAACTTATTTTACACAAGGCTCCTGTGCCTTTTGTCTCATTTTTTGTTTCACATTGATTGTAACACGCAAATTTCATTTATTGTACTAGTTATATTATACATGAATTAGATTTTGTTTGTATGTTGACATTAATGCTTTTTAACGAAAATGGAATATGTAAATGAATGAATGAATTAAATGATTGTTTTTACTTCTTCTATCTGAGCGGTAACGTTTTCCTTCAGTCTTATACACGTATTTCCCAAACAAAATGTTAAATCGATTGGAACGATAATATTGTACCGCTTACGCATCCTGCAACCTGGATAAGTATATTTTGAATTATAAAATATGTTGCGGTGTTCCCATATTGGTATGATGCATGCATCAATGTTTCTGTGCTAATATTTGAACGTCATTCTAGTTCTTACCTTCACTCTCTTGGTTGGCTTATTCGTCATACATGTAATTTGTCAACTCTATTTTTTTCCTATTCTTCTTACACTATTTGACAGGAATTTCATTATTTATTACTCTGGATGAAAATATTATCATTCATTAAAGGAATGAGTGGGCTTGGGGTTCATTTTTTGTGCATTTTTGATCAATTTGCAATCAATACGACTATTGATTACAATGTTTAGGTAGTTCTAAACGTTATTAACTTTTTGTGCGCGGGACCCTGAATCCCGTGCGTGCGGAGTTAATTTCAAAGAGCGCTCAGTATCGCGAAAGGAAATAACTAACTGACTTCAACTAGCAATAACTTTGCACAACAACGTTTTTAGGAAAAATGTCCTCAGCAAAGTTAAAGTACATTTTACAGACCTTCTAAATGCATAAAGGGTGTTTGGAAATATACATCTGAATTTTGTAAAGAAATGGTAATTTGTAGCCAACATACATGTAGTTCTAAGTTTCCTGCTTGAAAATATACAACTCCATTCCAAATAATACAAGAAGGGTAAACCACAAGTTATACAAAAAAAACCCTGACTTGTTACAACTTACCAGTATTCATGAAAGAGATGAGTCACCAAATAAGAAGTGAATGAAGAGATTATCAGTAAATAGCGTGTCTTATTGTAATTGACCTTTTAAGTACTTTTCAAAATTAACTTGTGTCTAATCCTTTGTCCTATTGTATCACGATGCCTTGATTGCATTTATCAATTTTTCTGGTTCCTTAAGAATCTAACATAATACCCCCGTACTTGAGGAATGTAAACAATACAAAGAGATTACTGCTAGTATCGGAAAATCAGTGTAATTCGGGTGAATACAATCATTTCTACGTTTGAGCGTGAAATGCGAATCCCGCACGCTGCAGGGAGTGCATGGATGCGAATACCACGTGTAAAGAGTTAACTACCCGTGAGTATTAATCTATTATGCAGTTAAGACAAATGCGGGTCACTGAGGAAAATTAAGGGCGGCAAGAAACTGTCGCATTATGTTGGGCAATCAGCATGCTCCTACAGATTCCTAGGTTGCCGCGGATCAATTCTTAGATCTGCTTTTGTATCCATTGTCCGTGGGGGAACAAAAGTAGCCTAATCCTTGCACCTAACATTCGCATTTCGCGTTTTTTCAGCATAATGAATGAGTGAGAATGTTTTGTATTCAAGCAAGATGTGAAAGGACCTGGCGAACTAAAAGCCTCCAGTTAAACTAGCGCATCATGAATAATATAACACCCGCCTTTGCAGACTTTTACATCCTAAGGACAATGAATATACCAGTATGGAGATTTTTTTTGCTGTCGTCGGTGATTTAGATTAAAAGATCAACCTTTTTTCATTAATTCACATACCACACGCGTTCTGTATCTAGACTGCATGATGAACAGCGAAAAGTATTTTCTGTATGTAAAAAAGTAAATGGAATTGACAATCTAAAAGCCACACGTTGTCCTGTTGGTCCATGATAGTTTAAAAGTATGCGATGTACTATCATGTTTTTGACTTGCAGTGATTTAAGTACAAATCGATCTCCAATAAAGAATTTTGGCTTTAATGCTCTCCTTCCATTGTTGGCGTGACTACATTTATGTTTTGAAATCAGTTTACGTACAGTGTACAAACACGCATTTACCTGTAATTTGAAAAGAATGTGTATGTGCTTATGTGGTATCTGAGCTACTACTTACTAGCGATCGCATGGTACGAAGATCTACAAACAGTTTCCGAAATTCGAATTATGCAAATGAGTGCGATGCATGAACCAATCACAGGCGAAGCCCCTGTTCTATAGCAACGCTGTACTGTATGGCGGGGCATTCGGAAGAACATCGAAACCAAGAAATGCGAATCGAAAAAAGGTTTTTAAAATTCCATTTTCGATACAAAACACTTCATTTTATGACCTGAAATTTGGTGAACATGCATATCAAAGATTCGATTTCACTAAAAAAAGAATTTTCGGAAAAATAATGGTCAAAAACTTTCTACCCTAGCTAATTGTGTACAATTAATGATCACAACCATTTTCTTCTAAATTTGTTTTAAGGATGTGTGTATAAAGTAGTAATTATTGAAAGTATCTATTACTTCTAGAAAGCTGCCAGATGAAGCATATAATAGATTACTGACACAACATTGCCTAATCAGTGAGTCCAGTTTCTTAATATATAACAATTTCAGATATCTTACTTTAACTGGATGAATAACAACATACACCACTTTATGGACCAAAGAGTCTACCTACCTTGCTATGTATTCATAGGCCCTTTGGTAGGACCCCTTCTCCATGCTAGCTGCTGACAATGGGCCCATCTGGGCACTACGGGCTACCTGAAGCTGGTCTAAGAACTCTTCTTGATTCTGGGACATAAAAAGAGATTGTCATTGAGGTTAAAAGGAAACAGATGTACGATGAAAAACAAAACTACTGTTAGACTCCTAAATAATTAGATCTCAATACACGAACTGTAGAATTAACTCTTTACGTGCCAAAGTCACAGATCTGCACCAAATAGCACACATAAAGTCTATAGAGGTTGAAATTCTTTGGCACGTTAAGAGTTAATCTTGCAACATTTACAGTAGATGCAAGAATAATCAAACAAATATATATATTCATTACGTCAATCACAAAGTGGCAATTTCTGATTTTCACCATTTTGAGAAATTTCCTTGTGGAATTTGCCACATATGCCAAGTTTACATTAAAGACGCTATATAACACTGTGGAAGACACGTTTAAAAAATTGTCGAACTTTGCTGTCTGACATATCTGACAGTGTTTGAATGGACAAATAAACACCCTAGAACACAAAAGTTTGGACAATTATGCTGTCACTAGTACAATAGGTGCAGATACAAATTGGCACATTAATTTCCTATCAGGCGATAGGAAATTCTGCAACACAGCAGTCTATGGGGGGAAAGCTGGAATGGTCTCTCAATGATTTTTACTATTTTAAAGCACTTACTGATCGTTTTAAACTGCAATTTTTTCAGGGCTTCATTTTTAGACCATGTCAGAGACACTGGTAGCATGGGGAATCATGCAGCTCAGATTTTTTAAACTGGAAACACTGTTATACAGTGCCTTTAATAAGTTTTGATCACGAAACCTTGGGGGCTGTAAAGTCAGATTTTGTGAAATACAACTATCATAGCAAAACAAATGCCCTTTACACAAATTATTCAACATGTAGAGTTCACCTACAGCAATTTGACTGAATCGTAGTCAACCCAAAGACCCAACCCAAATTTATGAGGTCTCTCTCCAGCCACTCCCAATGCAGATGCACATTAGCTATCTATAAGACACATAAAACCCAAATTTGAAATGCTGTATGGTTATGTATCTTCCTTGAGCTGGATTAAATCTAAGCAAAAACAAATGTGCGTATCACAGTCAACCCGAAAACCAAATTCCAAAACATGATGTCTCCCTCCGGCCAGTTTTGATGTGGATACATAAGGCTGTAAGACATCTAGAACCCAAATTTGAAATGCTGTATTGTTACTATCTTTTTGGAATTGGATCAATTTTGATTAAAAATGTTTGTGGTGTGCAAATCAAGAACACAGTCTCTCATTAAAATGATTTGTTTATATTCTCACCCCTTCCCTAGCAGCCAGTAGGGTCCTTCCCAGCAGCACATTCCAGTCGTTGTTATTGCTGCATTCTGCTTTCAGATGTGTCTCTAGATCGTCCCATTTAGCCAACTTCCAGCTGGCCTCGACTCGATAGGAATTCAACTGGCTGGTCCAATCAGATCTAGGAATTTTTAAAGAGTTGGGTTAATATAATATGAATTGTCTACTGATATGGGCTTTGAGATAATAAAAAGAAGATATTGTGTTGAGGTGTATGCTGTCTTATCAATTGTAAACTCATTGCTTCTGGGAACTGGATGTAATCTGTGTTAATCTGTTATCAACCTGTTAGAGACTAAGAACAAGATATCTCGAGCTGGGGTCTATGGAGATTGCATGTTATACTGAAATCAAAGAAGAAGAAGAAGAATCACCATTACCATTATTATAATTATAATTATAATTATAATTATAATAATTATAATTATAATTATCATTAATACATCAAAGTTAAGATGAAAACAGCCCACCCACCTTTGTGATAAGACTCCATTTACATGGACCAGGGCTGTATTCAGCTGGCCCAATCCCAGGAGAGAACGGACCAGTCCTTTGTGATGACATAGTTCACCCGTCTCTAGTTGTGTAGCTCTCTCATAGCATGCTACAGCATCTTGGAGATTACCTGTAAGATACAGTGAAAAATGGTTGCTAAATACCTGAGCACATAACTTACTTGTTGATTCCTACAAATACCATTCTTGCATTTTTTTTGTCATAGACCTTGAAATCACTTATGTGTCTTACAGAAACCAGCTCTGCCATAATGTATAAATTATCAAATATGTATAGGATTTGTCTTTAATATAGGATTTGTCTTTATCTATTACCAATTAGTCAACAATCATAATCTGCTGAGGTGTAAATAAGTTCATGTTTTGTCAAGGAAACATTTTGTACTGAACTGTATTTAAACTTTCCAGTGGGAATACTCTCTGATGTCTCCTCCTGGTTTCTTCCTTTCTTGGGTTTTGGAAACATGGCGTATGTCACCAAAACATTATTCCTGAGTGGAAAACAAACATTTCTCTGTAAGAGACAGTTGTAAAGAAATATCTATTTCTGTAAATGCCTCTCTTCACACTCCCTCCTCATCCTTAACCCCCCCCCCCCAAAAAAAAAAAATAAATAAATAAATAAAATAAAAATGGTAATAACATTGACTGGGATGGCCATGAAAGCAGCCATGATTTCCTAATAAGATGGGTGGGTTAGGATCAATGTTCTTGATTCCTTTGCTTTATTTTTGCGAGCCTTACTATACTAAGAAAGTGAAGAGAAGGATTAGGTTCATTTTCCCCTCTACCACTAAAAAGTTATTCCAGGATGGGTTATACCCCAAATCCCATCTCTTTTTGTTATACTCGAGGATCAGCCATTACATACCTGTACTCTCATGGTCATGAATCTGTTCCCTCAGGCTTGGTTCTTGTTGCCGTATGGCTGACACACCCAACACCCCGTCAGGTTCATCCATGGCGATGTAGAGTTTCTAGGTGCATGTAACATGGAACCAAGCAGAAAATGTTGTTTAAAGTGAAAACATGAAGAGAAAAAATAGACTTTGGGGAAATTGAAACTGTTTAGTCAGAACTGCAATGCTTTTGGAGGATACATCAAATACAGCAAAGTTTGTATAAACATTCTTTAATTTACCTCTGTGAATTGTACATTGATATGATATGATTTCAGAGAAAGGATCTACATGTATAAACAGTGCTAAGCTGTCACACATAAACAGTGATCCTCACATATTTGTTCCTGGTTGACTACCAGTAATGCTGCTACTTGGAAAACAGTAGGTGCTAGGTGAACTCCTATTACATCATTTTTTTTATTTGTTTCTGTGTTTTTTGTGTATGTGTGTGCCATCAAAATAAGATCAAGGACTTGATTTAACATACAGTTTTGAAGACACCTCCCATGTTAAAAACATAAAAAGAAAACATACATATAATGTGGATATAAGACACAAAATAGAAATGTACATATTAATATGCTCAATGTTACAATGAAGTTTCATTATGAAACAGATCACTATCATGAGTTTGTAATGTCAACAGTTTCTTTCAGAGTATCTTTGCCTGAAACTTTGTGACTGTTTTTTTATCTTTGCCTGAAACTTTGTGACTGTTTTTTTATATATTTAATTTCCAGAAGCCAATGAAATGTACTAATGAAGATAAGTACATATATGTAGTGATGACTAAGCGTGGGCAAAAAAAAATAAAAAATGTCTGAAATCCCCCTTGAATATCCTTGAATATTTTTTCTCCTCTTTCATACCAGGAAGAACTTAGTTATTTTCTCTGTGTCATACCTGGAGGAATCCCAAATGTTGCTGGACGTCTTGCTTGTTGGCCGCCATGTATGATTCAAAGTGCATGAGGGCCCTGGCGTAGGCCCGGCAGTTGAAGGAGGCCCTCGCTAGGATGTCCTGAGGTATCTCCTGCAAAAATCCCTCAACGCACTTTAGCTGGCTGTCGTTAGCGATGACAGTGCCTGTAGTAAATTTGTAAATGTCAAAAAATGTTAACCCATTAGATGATGTACTTCAGAGTAAATACATGACACATCCAGTTCCTGTAGCATTATCTTTATGTGTCAAGCACTTTTAAACAGAGCAACAGTGTGTAGCTTTAGCAGTAGAGTGTCAAGTTTAAACAGTCAAAAATTTTCACACATGCATGATGGAGAAAAAGTTGTTGTACACAAGTCGTAAATAAAAGTATACTCTTTCAACAATGCTAGTTCTATTTCAAGTTCAAGATTTCTGAAATTACAATGGATTCTGTGATGTCATTGTACATGAACACTCCTTCTGCCACACAATTAAACCAACAAAGTACAAGAATTTC
>JZLH01S0058391.1:14324-36372 GCA_001188425.1 Eucidaris tribuloides | reverse complement strand
GGTCTTGGCCTTCTTGCTCCTGTAGATGGGCTTGACGGTGACCTTGACTGCTGCCGAGGCGGCCGACAAGACATACTTGGTGTGCTGATGGGGTAGGAGGATCTCTTGGATGTGTTCGGGGAAGCGCTGCCAGAGTTGACGGCCGGGTCTAAGTTACACGACAGGCAGAAATAAGTTTCAGTTTTAGTCACAATTTAAACATGAAAACAATGATGTCTTATGGGAAATGCTGCCAAAATTGGTAACCAGGTCTGGGTTATAAACTTTACATAACTCAACCTTGTAAAGTTGCAACCTTGTTAAACATCACAATTTATGATGCCCACTAGCTTGCCATTGTCCGTGATGAGTAAAAAAAAATAAACAACAGAGTCTATTGTCAAATATTCAGATAATAAGATGAATTTCATGGACACAACCACTAGCATTCAGGCAATGGACAAATTTCCTGAAATACTTGCATGCGGTAAATAATACGGATTGTGACAAACGGCTTGAACTAGGTAAGTACAAATGGAGGCATTGGGATGTCGACGACGGGAGAAATTTGCAAATTGTGGCTCAAGTCCATACAAGGGCAAAAGTATCAGCATGTTACGTTTCATACATGGGTGGCCCAAGGGCTGCCCTGGTCTACACAAAGAAAGTTTGCGAGTCACCACTACTATTCTAAATCGAGAGATCATTCTCACCCATCTTTACTAACATCACGGCACTCGAATATCTGCAACATCTCCTGAATGGCATATGCTGAACAATCCTGTGACCTTGGATCCGAGGCAGCCAGGAATGCCCTCACCAGGTCATTGATGAGGTCAAAAGCAAAGTTGGCATCAGCAACGCTAGTCTGAAAAGAGACAAATAGAGGGGGAGGAAAAAAAATTGGGGCATTTAATTCTATTCTAAATCAATTTCCCAGCTTCTGCTGTGTTTGTCCATGCCATTTAAGATCACAAGGAGATGTCATCCCATTGCAAAACAAATGATCAAAATCTTTGTTTGCAAATACTGTAAGAGTTTAGTTTGGAATATAAAATATATTTCAATCATTAGTAAGTAAAATCCAGTTACACACTGTTACACACATAAACTTGGTTTTACAGTTGACTCGTCAGTTCGAGGTTGGCTCCCTTTCATGATCGCCTGTATTAGACTCTGCGACCTTTGACTTTTCAACTCCAAAATCTAATCAGTTCATCTTTGTATTATAAAACATACCTAACCCTTGTTTCATTAAAATTTGATCAGTGGTTCTTGAGTGATTGTGATAAAGAGAACCGGTAATGAGAACTACCTCAAAACATGATGCCTGTGGCACCTTTGGTGCGAAGACATGAAAATAAAGTCATTGTCGCCAGGTGAGAAGACTGCTATCACACTTGTTACTGTGCTACGGCAGCCATGATTTTTGGATAACCTGAGCATTTAATATATTTTTGATATGAGGATTTGTCACCTCAAAAACAATGAGTCAACTATCAAAGGTATGACTTACATGGAATTTGGACATTTCTTTCTTCCTGTTACTGGTGTTAAGGTCCAGCTGTCCAGGATCGATGGCTCCCAACTCACCAAGACATTCCCCAAACAGATTCTGAGCTTTGTGATCAGAATCCCTGCAACCAGATAGTAACTGAAAAGAGATGAAACATGTCAGAGAGATTGAATGAAGTACTAATGAAAATTACATCATAACGATAGCATTGTTTACATCGTATTTACTCTGTGACTTATGCTGGCAGTAATCAAACATTAATGTTCTAGATCTGAAATAGCAGAATTGAGAGAAGTCCTTACTTTGGGACAAACTACTCCAGAAACAAGGACACTGTTCAGGACTTCTGCTGTCTAAATTTAATGAGAAAATCATTACTTTTTAAACAATCACCATCAGTTTTCATTGTTACAAATTTGTTGTGAAGTTTAGTATGGGATCAATTTCTATTGGGGCACAAGATTAATTCAACATTTATTTCATTTAATTTATTTGCTTTTATATTTAATTATAGCACCTGCTTCAGCTAAAGGCTGTTCTTCAGCAGGTCCGTGCTGTGATAAACACATTACATAGATATAGAAAAACACAAATATATACAAGCATTAAAAATAACAATACTGGTACATGAATGCTTGTTTCTCCACAAGTAACCAAATTCAAGACAAATCCTTCCAGCCAGAAGATACACTCCAGGCAGTGTATATGTAAGCATTGGTATATGTTTCAACCAGATTGGTTCTTGAGGCATTTTTTACTTCCCCCAATCACGTCGATGTCCTTTAATGTCTGCAGAAAGTTTTCTTTACATACACACTATCACAGACAGGGTAGAGAGAAACATACACCATTACTGGAAACACTGTTCTTGTACTTACCACTGAAACCACTTCTGTGATGATAGGATCAACGGTTTCATTACCCATCACATACTCATGAAGAGATGACTGTAGGATTAATGGGAGGTAAAAAATTAGTAGATATGTGTTATGGGAGTCAAAAAGGGAAACCCCAGATTCAATTTCATATCTCTCAAAATCCAAAAAAGATATCATAAATTTGACATCAGGGAATGAAAGCATAATTATTTTACTTGTATGTGGTATATTGTTATTTATATTAAGTCAAGGGTGACTACTCAGCAATAAATTTTGTAAAACATGTCAGAATTGTTATTGTCCAAGGTCGGAGTTCGCCGTGTGCATGCATGACTGGTTGATTGTTGCGAATGCTCTGGCCAATGTCATCATGCAACATAGACTTCTTGGGATAGTTGCATGTTATAGCAATGTTGATGAATTGATAACTTCAATTCAAGAAAGGTCCTTATTAAAAATCATGTCTTGCAACCAAAGGCTGAATTGCACATGTACACAAGTTTAAAAATACATTAGAAATATTTAAATAAAAAATGTCCATAAATTCTTATTTCCTAAAATAAACTGAATTGAGGTTATAAATCAAAGCTATGATTATTGCACACAACATTAAATCCACATTTAAATCATGGGGGGAAAATGAAAGTTCATACTTATTGTAATATTGAATTAATCGTACAGAGGTTGTAATTGATCTGAAATTGCATCTTATTAAGTTGGGACATGGATTTATAAACGGCAAGCTACAATCAATTTGAGACACTAAGAAGTGTGTGTTGTAATTTAAGTTAATGTTTTGCTTGGAAAAAATAGACAAAAGAAAATGTTGTGTTAAAAAGTTGCTTACAATGTGGATTTACAAATTGTTAAAAACAGTGATGATATGAGGAATTGCACCGTTCTGAAAGCTTTGAGTATGACATTTGTATTGCACATACTTTTGTCGGTGTCTCAAATTAATTGCAGCTCCTCTTCTACTTGGTAACCAGGATGTACTTAACAGGTGATTTTCGACTCTCTTGGAAAAGTCCATAGAGAAATGACAGAAAAGGTGTGGAATTCCACTTCAATAATGGTGGTTAGAATAGAAGAGTTACTAAAACCTGATTGGCGTGGAGCAGGTCTCTCAGATTGGACAGTGCATGCAACCTGACATCCACACTTTCATGCGTGACCCCTTTGAGTGACCTCCTCAGCAGAGTTCGAAGGTCGGGCTGGCTGGACGGATCCTCCCGATGCTCCTTCAGCACAGCATTGATCTCTTGGAGCTCTGGAATGTCTGGTAGGAAGTAGATTTCATTGAAGTGGTCGCTGAATGCATCCCTGTAAAATGAAATAAAATCTTCAACCCTTTAGCACCAAAATGGACTAAAACCTCTTTTCCAATTACTCCCAGATGATCCTGAAACTGTTCTTTTTATCCTTGATGAGATAGGGAACAATTTTTAGTCACATTGATAGTATCACTTGATCCGTTTCAATGTACGTAACCAATATTGTGTACACAATTTCTGGCATACCACTGCCTGGTTTATATCAAATATCATTTTTCTTGTAAAAAAAAGACATATATTGCCAAAATGCTTGGACTAATGAAAATTGGCTCTTATGGAGAAATCTTCCCAGCTTAAGCAGAAGAACACAACTGAGAATATGATCTCACTTACTTATGAAAATTTGTATGTATACATATTCTATGAGCATAAAAAATTTAATTCCTGTGTATCAGTTTCATTTAACATGACTGCAGTCTGAGGTACTTCACTGCCATTACCACTGGTAATGCTACCAGTTAAACTATTACCAGTGGTATTGTACTGTTAACCTGTTGAAGACTTGTCCCAAGATACCTCAGGCTGGGCTCTACGGAAAATGCACATTAACCCTAATCAGGCTGGGCTTTTTTGGCTATGCTATATCTTTGGGGGGGGGGACGGGGGGGGCATGATTCGCCCCCGCCCCCCACGCCTGAGATCTCGGCCGTACGACCCGGCTGGATCGCGCCGAAAATCAGCACACACGACGCCCATCGCGTAATCTACAAGACTGTATAGTTAATTACCCGGAATTAATTTCATGTTAATCAATTATGCTAATTTATGCATAAAATCATAATTAAGCGGTAAATCATTATTATAGCTCCAAAATGCTAATTTTTCGGTCTAGACACTGTTTTTAGTGTTCTTAGCAAATGTACTTGAAAAAATTCCAGAATCAAAATTAATTTCCTATGTATTTCATTGTTTTGTGAATTTCTTATGTATTTTTTTGTTTTTTTGACCTTTTGTTTTCTATTGTTTTTTTTGATGAAATTTGTCGGGTACACTTTTGCAATAATAAACAGCACAAAATTAATAAATTTCAACCAGTTAAAGTAAAAATAATCATACATTTATGAATTTTGGCTGAATACACAATTCGTATTGAAATTGTACACAAAATCACGTTTTTGAGCATTTTTGGGGGTGACATGCAAGTACAAAATGTTACGTAACTTCAGAACCACGTACCCGGACGTCGCAAATTTGGTCTCAAAAGATGCGCGAGATTCGAGAGAAAAAAGTCATGAAACGCCGTTAAAAACTGCTTTGCGCGTTGCAGACATATTGCGCGAAACGTCTAAGGGGGGGCGGATTCCGCCCCCCAGCCTTTTAGGGTTAAACTAAAATCAAATCGTCTTCAACAGATTAATGGTACTGTTACCAGTGTTACGGTATTCATTAATAGTGGTACCATTACCAGTGGTATCAGTGCCTAGCACACCCACTCACCTGTTCTCAATGATGAGATAGCTGTAGATACTGCTGACTTGTTGGGGGAGTTGATTGATAAGAGGTAGTAAGGTGACGATAACTTGACTCAACATAGGACCAAGAGAGGCAACATCCACGCTGTCAATGAGAGGGAGTACAAGAGGAAGAAATGTGCTTAATAGCTATGGTATTATTGCAGATCTAAATCTGTAATTTGAAGCTATTTTTATGCAGAGCAAAGAACATAATGCACAAATCGGCATAACACAAATGATGATGACCTGCCTAAGCATGTTACCAAGAGAGGCCACATTCATGCTATCAATGAGAGGGAGTAAGAATGAAGAAATGTGCCAGCAGTATCTATGACTGACCTTTGTGATCTGAAACTGTAATTTGAAAACTATTTTTACACAGGGGTAAATCGGCATATACATAAGATGTATTGTGCTCTAGTACAGGACAATATGACACTTTCACATTACAAATGCTTCCATGTTCGAGAAATCAAAACAAATGTTCAGGAGTCCCAACATTTTGCCATGTGTAATAAACATAGTGATATCTACTTGGTAATCGTCTAAGAACCACAATATGTGATTATAAAGAATGTTGTTCAGTGAATGAAAGGTTTGCAGAGAGAATTTAAGATGCAGAATAAATTTGCTGTTCATCTCTAAATGTTGTTTAGGTTTGTTTGCAGATATTTGGCACGACAATACCATAGCTTTTGAAAGACGAAAATTTGCCAGATTGATCAAAACTATACCCTACCTATATATTCAGTATATTCACATCCATCATGTTGTATTACAAATCAAGTCATTTTTAGTAGACCTCTCTTACCTATGCACAAAGCAGTCCCAGGCCTTGCACGATAAGGCAGGGAATCCATGCTCCTTGTAACGTAGTCCAATCTTGAGAGTTGTCATCACTTTGACTCGGACTCCTGTGATATGCCTGGCACCCATCAGTCTCATGATACACACCAGACTTTCCATGGCCTTTTTGTTGGGGGGGGGGGGTAAATAAGACAGTAATCATCTAAATTACTTCAAGTGATAGCCATTTTTGGTTTCTTTTTAATTGATTTCAGTAGACATTTTGATCAGAATTCTCACACTACAAGAACAGAAAAAGGTCTTTTCAATAATTCCAAATGAAATCACAGTAAAAAAAAATGAAAGGAAATTATAGATCTGATCAAGTATGAACTTCCAAACATTTGTTTCAATGAAGGTATAAGCAATATATTTATAATCAATGTTATAGCAACGATGTGATGGACCTTGTGTGTAATACCATTTCTCATTGGTAATTTCACTAATATTAACTCCATTTCTCTGTCACTCATACAAACCTAATGCACAGTCCCATGTGTACTGGTAAAAGTTATCCATATGAGTTCACTTTAAAATGGTTTGGACCTTGTCAAAGTAAATGAGTGGGGATAATTTGCAATGATGCATAAATTACATGTAGGACTGTGCATTTCTTGTTTTATAAAACAGGCTGCAAATCTACTAACAATGTTTTGTAATTCTTCTTCTGATAAGAGCTGGAACTTTGGGACAGCTATTTCACACACAGTGGAGACATGACAATATGATTGCATTGAATAACTGATAGTAAGTTTTCCTCATTATGGTCACATCATAAATACAAAGATGCCACTTTCAATACGGTATCAATGAGAAAGTAATAACACACGGGCCATGTGTTGGAAGAAAAAGTGCACTGCTCTTGACTATCAGAAGGTTCGGATTCTTACAACTGTCATATAAAATGGAATAAAGTTTTTTACCAGTTTCTTGTCTTGAATAGGAATCCTGCTATTAAGGAGCTGCGAGTCAAAGAAGGCCAGAATTCCCAGCAGCCTTGGCTGTAAGAAGTCAGCCATGTCTTGAGGGCGGGTGATGGGGCGGGGTCCCTTGTATGTGTCATCACGTGCAGCTAACATGGCTAGACCGCTGAACACCTACAAAGCAAATCAATGATACATATTTTACATACTAATCCACATTTGATTTTCGGTCATCTTTAGTATCTTGTAACACTGAATTTATCAAGTAATTTTCTTACAAAACTTTTGTGTGAAATCACTCTCGTAAGAATGGTCCATGATTGCGTGAATGAGTGTCTATTACCTGCACTTACCTTTAAATTATTCTGGAAATTTTGGGATAGATTGTCAACTTATGTAAGGATTAGAACTGTTGATTTACTAATTCTACACTTTTCTTGACAATGGAAAACCAAAAAAGTCACAAGTTAGGACAACTGACAGGTACGTTAATCAAATTGCTAACAAGACATTAGAATTAGTGATGTAGTCAAGACCAGAATTGTCAAGGCCAAGACAATACATATATACAGAGTTCTAGCCAGGGTCATTTTTGTGCCAGGTGGTATTGTACTGTGGGAGGGTTCTGTCTGATTTAAGTTATCTTCGTAAATGAGCTGAGGCTAGGACCGTTAGTCTTGTGTTAATCCCACGCAGTGTCATTGGAGTAACTGTGACCAGAACAGACATGTATCACGTTATAAATAGGGAAACGTACAAAAGAAATGACAAGATTTAGACGTTTCATTTTAATTTTCATGAATTATTGACTTGAAATATTGAGAAAATATGTTTCAAAACTATAAAATACGGAATATGGAATATTTACTTTCAAAATTTAGTCAAATCTACACAAAACGGGGAACACCTGCGCCGGCTGGCACTGTTTATTTTGGCCAGAGTGCCAGGTGATAATTGTGAGTGCCAGGTGCAGCCGGCCAGTGCCGCCAACCTTGGCTAGAACCCTGCATATATAAAGAAGGTTTCATTTGTAAAGCATTAGGCCTTAGTCTTAAGATTGATACAAAAACTGAGAAAAAAGGGTTTCAAGACCAGTCTTTACAATAACACTGATCAGAATTGACTCACCTGTGAATAGTTGTGACTGAGATGTAAGAGGAGTTCGTTGTGCAGGCTCTGATAGTCCATCCTCAACAGACTTCCTAGCTCAATTTCCGTCTCGCTCTGAGAGTGATATCAAGTGTTAAAAATAAACAATCAAGTTATGATCAAGTATTTGCTCGGGATTACTACTAGCACTGTACAAGTCTATTCACTGCTGATAAGTTAGACAACAAGTTAACTTACTATGAAGATTATACCAAATATATTTAAATGTATGTTTACACTTACACTTACATTCAAGTTCACATTCACATTTATATTTATATCACATTTCTATTTATATCACATTTCTATCTATATTCACATTTATATATATTCATATTTGAACCTTAAAGAGAATTACAACAGTACTGGTTAGATGATGGAAAATCTGTTCATCAACAATTTCACATTTCGGCATATTTTCCACAATGCTGAGAGTAAATTACATTGCATTTATAATGTCGGGAGCTAATTCACCGTTCATCTGGCAATAAAAAGTTGAGGATTGGCAGTTTTGAGATAACCCGACGGAGTCAGGCTCGTTGGCTTGCATGTGTGTATGGGGCAACAATTAAAATAGTCCCACATATAGATTTCTGTGTTAGTACTTGTTTTGTCAGGCAAGTGAGGATTTGGTGTAAGGCGATATGTCGTGCAAAAGCGAAGTGTTCTGTTGGTTTTCAAGCTACTTGGGCTCGCTGCTGAACTATTACGTGAAGCATTCTTAGAATAGCCATCTACTCACAGAAGGTTTGAAAGGCAGGTTGATATTAAAATGTTTATTGTTTTGGCAAAGTAATCAACGCAGTACTCGGGTGGTATTCCTTTTAAACACTACACATGGTAAAAAAATGGAAGTTTGAATTTATGGTGCTTGTACGCAACTACTGCCTACAGCTCTGAACATTTCCTGGAAAGACCACATTCCTGTGTTACCACACATATATTCTGGCTGAAAGGAAAGACGTCTAAGCTTTGCAGGCCACTACATGGACTATCTGATAGTTTCAAAATTGTTCTTTTGGACATTTACAGGACAGTCTGCCAAAAGAAAGTAGAAAATCACTGACTTTTCCAGACACCATTTCACAAGATTGTAGTCTGGAACGAATAATTTTTTTCTGAACTGATGCTATATAGACTACTCTGGGCAAACCATTCAACTCCTTCTATGGATGACTGACAAGGACGAGAATGAGGATGATGATGATGGTAGATGGAAATTTGATAACTTTTCCTGCAGAACAATAAACACTGAATGAGGACGGCTGATTCATTTTTTCATCTCAAGTTCAGGTTATATTTCTACTAATAATTGTTATCATGCCTCTACATGTTCTATTATTATGATTACACTGATACAGAAGACCATACCTGAATGTAATGCAAAGCCTTCTCCAGGTCTGTTTTGCCTTGCGTTCTCACCAGGTATGAGAAGATAAACTTGAAGTTCTCCACGAGCATCTCTCTATGACTCTGAAAACAAAAGAATGTATTATGCCATATAATAAATGACTTTCAGTGGTTTGTAGGGAGTCATAGTCAATGCATATACATCTACTATCCCTTGCCAAATTTGTGCCCATCGGCATTGTACTTCATTTACTTCATTGACATTGTACTTCATTTAATTCCATTCATGTTTTGAATATGAGATAATGTTTAACTTTTCACCTTGAATTACATGGATTATTGGGTTAAAACTAATTATTTACCAAGGTAATATTAATTTTTATTCCCACCCCACCCGTCCCCCCCCCAGAAAAAAATGAGAACAAAATGAGGGTTACCATTGATCACATTCTCTTTGTACAACATTTGATTAACATTCAATCCAAGCATGTCAGGATTGCAGTATCAAATATTTTAAGTGTAATTAGTTTTGATTTAATAAAAAAAATTTAGTGTACTTTTTTGATGAATATCATATATGTTCATAGCAGGTTTTGTCAAAATTTGTATCTTTTCACAGTCTGATAAGTATTGACTTTTGCACCACTTCCAGCTGGAGGTGAAAATATTTGAAATCACAATCCTATGTCAATCTAGTTGATGTTTTCACCAATACTTATTATATCAATCTAATTTACTTTATATATGTACAACAGAGAAAGAAACAGAGAGAGTGTGTTTGAATGTGTCTGAGTCTGTGTATCTCTGTCTTTAGACTGTGAGTCTGTTTTACCTCTTAACGTGCCAAGTCGCAGATCTGCACCAAATAACACACAAACAGTCCATAGAGGTATTAAGAGATATACATATCTGTGTGTCTGTATGTCTGTGTGTTTATGCATATGGTGTAAATCAATTACAATTTTTCCTCTCTATGACTTAAAACTTTGTAAACTAACCATTCTGAGTGCCCTTGCTGTTGCCTTCAATAAGACACTAGCCTCTGGACTTGCCTTACTGACGATGTGTGGTAACAAGAACTCCAGTGTCCGCTGAAATCAACACAAAATGGTTTGAAGAAGCATATAAACACACTTTGGATATCATTCAAAATGTCTACATAGTACATTTCAATTTGAAAATACATTTATCATTTGCAAATTTCAGAAGAAGTTCAGTGTAAGAGTAAACACTGTACTGTGCTAGTTTTCAGTATTGCAAACAGCTGCACTATTAAAGTGCACATAACACTTTCAGATTTTGTATGAAAAGAGACATGCTGAAGCTTTTTGATGTGCAATCGTCAGAGCAGATACGCACAAATGATTAGAAACGAAAACAAACTAAAGGTCATTATTTTGGTGCAATTTCTAGCTTTCTCCCTTGTTTCACTTTCTAATCACCCATGCTCTGATAAATGCACACCAAAAGGCTTCAACATGTCACTTTTCAATACAATTCTGTACCACTGAATGCCTCTTTATTTCACACTTCTAGAGTATTTACATGTACAGCATATAATTGCATTTTTTTTGGGGGGGGGTGAAGGGGGTGGGGGATCTTTCAAGATTTTAATAAAACATGAAAAGCTTTGCAAACCAATATCATATTCACTACTTGCAGTATAATTACAACTTACTATTAATATTATCCTAACATATATTCACGGGCATCATTTTCAATAGGGGGTGTATCTGACAGAATTCTTTGTGTACCGATGGGCAACAGCACAACAAGTCTCACCCATCGGCGATTAGACCCGACAAGTAAACAAGCAAAAAAGGGTCCTCCGTTATTTTATCTGACAGAATTGCTTATGATGTAACAATTTTGTGACAAATGCTCCCCACTAGTGAGACCCCTGCATAAAACTGCACTTGCAGCGATGGAATAACTTAAAGACGCCTCTCACCATAAAACATGAAACAGATATGATTCAACTTACAGCATAGAATGTCTCCAAGTCCTTGAATTCAAAGGCATTGGCCACCTTGGTGATGGTATCCAGGTACTGATCAGAATCCCCTTGCCCCTGGTCCAGGGCCTGAGAGGAAGACTGGACCGCCTCGTGCATAGCCTCCACCAGGAACTTACAAACAGGCTGCTTGAATTGAGACAAGATGGCCGCCATGGTCTGACCCTTAGCCTCAGCAATGGCGTGCAGCTGTATAACACAAAATCAGATGGTACCAATGAAGATGGTCTTACATAACAATCTCAGTCCCATTTGCATATACAGGACAGGAATTAATTCGATGCTACAAATGACAATGACCTGTGGTGTCCCTCTATTGGCTTTGGTGCTCTATGAACTCCACTCAATCTCGCCACAGGAAATTGTCATTTCTTTCAATGGTCTTAACCCTAAAAGACTGGGGGGGGGCCTAAAGGCCCCCCCCCTCGACATTTTTTGCGATAAATTTTTAACGCGAGAAGCTATGGCCGCGAAATTTCATGACTTTTTTCTTTGAAGTCTCGCGCATCTTTTAAGCCCAAATTTGCGACGCCCGGGTACCCGGTTCCGAAATTACGCAACTTTTCGTACTTGCATGTCACACCAAAAATCGCTCGAAACCATGAAATTGTGTGTTATTTCAATGCAAATTGTGTTTTCAGCCCAAATTCATAAATGTATGATTATTTTTACTTTTACTGATTGAAATTGATTAATTTTATGCTGTTTATGACCGAAATACTGTCGCCGACAATTTCCATTGAAAAAACAATAAAAAACAAAAAGTCGAAAAACAAAGAAATACATAAGAAATTCCAAAAACAATAAAATAAATAAGAAAACATTTTGATACCGAATTTTTTTTAATGTGCCTCCAATCAGAATCTTGCAAAGAGTCTTTAAACAAAAAATGAGCACTTCAAGGGCTTTACTTAATGATTTACAGCCAAATTCTAATTTCATGCATAAATTAGCATAATTAATTAATTAAAAATAAATTTGACTAATTTTTGAACAATCAAATATACAATTCTGTAGATTATGTCATGGGTGACGTGTGTAACGACTTTCATCGCGATCGCGCGATCAACGGCCGAGATCTGAAGGGGGGGGCCCTTTAGGCCCCCCCCCCCAGTCTTTCCAGCCTCCAAAATACCCCAGTCTTATTAGGGTTAATGACCTTTTCAACTTTTGTTTCCAATAAATCTATTTGAATTCTTTCTTGACTGTGAGTGTGACACAACAAATCAATCTTGGCTCTTCTTCTATGATATTACTAATTTGTACATATCTTTAGACATGCACTGTTAATTTCAGTGTGAAGGACTTGCCCGACCCGACCCAACCCAACCCAACCACTTAATTTCTACTCAACATCATTAATAGCAACCTGGGTTTTACCTTGATGTATGCCACTGAGCTAACCATAGTGACAGGGGACAGGAGACTCTCCAGTAGACTTATAATGGCTACCATTAACAGTTCGCCTTCAGCTACCCTGATAAAACAAAACAGGTAAATTTCAAGTTGTTTCATTTTTTGTCTGTTTATATCAAACAAGAGAACTCAAAGACAGCACATAGCCTTTTTGAAAGTAAGTTCTCTCATAACTCACAAAGAAATTCATATACACGGAATGACCCTACACTAGTTCAAAAAGTCATCAAAGACATTCTATTAAGTAAAAGTTTGTACAGTAATGCAAGATCCATGAAGAGAAATTGCCTGTTCGTCTACAAATATTTGATCTATCACTCATTTCAACTAGCAGCACAATATGGATTAAAGAGTTAGGATTGGGATAAGGGATAAGGGTTTAGGATTAGGGTTAGGGTTTGGGATTAGAGTTATGGTAGTAGATTGGGAATTGGGCTCAGGTTAGGGTTGGAATATTTGGAGTTACCAGCATAACATGTCAGACAAAATGGCTAGTCGACCAAAGGGGTGTAGACCAAGTGGTAATAAAACACAAAGTAAAACTAGGCCCTGTTCCAAGACCAGGACTAATGAAGGACTTGCTTCCCAAGTTCTCCAATGGTACATACCAACTCTTTAACCTGTTGGGTACGGGATCCGGATGTGTCCTGTGTTAAGTCTATAGGGTTTTCAGAATCTCAGAGGTAATGGGGTAAATTAAACTTTTTAACTGAAGTATCATAGTCCTATCATATCACAGCAAAGTAATGTAGGAGCCATGAAGATTAGGCCCTGTCCCAAGACCAGGACTAATAAAGGACTTACTTCCCAAGCTCTCCAATGGTGTGCACCACCGTCTCCTGTAGCCTGTTGTTGCCTGAGGACTTGCCCGACAGGAAGGCTGACTTGAGTTGGGTAACGACAGCCTGGACATTGAGATCACTGCACTGGTCACCGTTGGCTACCAGGTACTTGATGTTACGACTGAAGGAGCGACAAGCAGAGGAAACGGCATGAAGAATTCTGACATAAGTATTGTATTTTTTTCACTAGTGTTGCACGACTAAGTCGCGAAAAGTCGTAGTCGCGACTGCCTACACGGAGTCGCGACTCCGACTAGCGGAACGCAATAGTCGACTTTTTATTACATGTTAATTTGTCGGTAATTTATTGTGTACCTTAAAAACTCAACTAAGAGTTCAAAGACTGAAAAATTTGAACAGATATCCAATCATTTATCTAGACGCATTATTGTGGCAGAAATATCCCTATCTCTGCCTTCGTGCGGCAAATCAACAGAACTGGCCCAAAGTGTACTTGGTCAGCCTCATAATCGTGCACTGCTATAGTCTGCCGATAGGCCTACATGCGACTCCGACTGCGGGCCACCCATGCCACCCACACACACATCTTGAACACAATGGACTTGAACACCGATAGTCGACAATAGTCGGTCGCGACTATGGTGGGCGGGACAGTGACTCTCTAAAATGCAGAAGTCGCTGCAACACTATTTTTCCCGTGGACTTCCAGTTTCCTTCATTAGTAACACAATATTCTTATTAGTGATGGAAGTGTCACAATGACTACCTACTGTCTACAAGACATAAGGTTCATCATATTCCACATCATCCACATATCAAACAGAAATTTTGTGTTGCCTATCAATGGTAAACTTCTTGATATTTCAGTCACCGCGATGATAACAAATTGGGTATAAAATTGTATGAATTTTGTACAAAAATTAACAAATTTCTTCATTTTGATTTGATAGTTTTGATGCGTCATCATTAAAAAGGGATTTAGAGCTCTGCCATCAACACTGCGTGTTATCACTAGTTAAGCAATTTTGATTACAAGTTCGCAAGCGATAATTAATCCGAGTCAGATTTGTTAGACTCACGTTTAATAGTATCTTGACGTTTACACTAACGAACTAACACTAACACCGACTACAAAACGTGATATCACGTCAGTGTTTTACTGGGAAGGATGAAGATGATGAGGGAATCCCACTTTTTTTAAAGGGCAGAGGTCACGCGGCAACTAACAGGCATAAGTTAAGAAATAAAGAAGGCAGTTGAGAGTATTGGAGAATTAATGGTAGATGGTGATAAATACAGCCTAAATAAGGGCTATTGTGTGAACACTCGCACACATTAGCAAGCCCTATAAATTAGTTAATTTGTGCTTTATTTTATGTCTTTGCAAGTCCTATGTCTAAGCTATAACTTCAGAAACAGTCATAGGGGGAGGAGCTATATCGAGATGCAAACAGTGCATCACATTATCAGGTGACTAACACACGTCGGGTGCATGCATCGTCATGCTTGGTCAGATTTCCGGCATGTTGTACGTGCGATCTGATTGGTTGGCAGAACTCAAATGTTTCTCTACTTTATGCCTGTTAGTTGCCGGTGCCTTTCTCCCCTTATAATTTACCTGAAGACTGTCTCACATGACTAATCCTCATCAAACCACCAGTTGTTTAGATAGGCATTCAGGATGGCAGTGACAGCGCGAGTTGTAGCATTTCAGGTCGAGATGGGCAAACACTTGCCTTGAGGCTACGGATGGGCCTGCAAGGAAAGACAGTCAAGCTCATATCAAAAAAATATAATATTTGTACTACCAGTTGCGTTTGATTCTGTTTGGCATAAATAATACCCAATTTTTATGGAAGAGGAAATTTCGCTGGTAAAACAACTAAGAAAATCGTCAATGACGTAGCGCTCATGACCGGCATCTCCACATCATATATCCGCGAAATTCATGTGGTACAATTTTATTCTGGTTAAAGGATTAAAATTTGATGTCCCAGAGGAACATGAATATAAAAAAATTCGAGTGAGACAATATTAGTTTCATTGGCCCGGAAGGGACATGAAAAAAAAATAAAATAAGTAATGATTAAAAAATAATAACATACTGATCTATATATGATTGATCCCCGGCATCCGCTCCGCGGGCCTCCATAACTGATTTTTGTTGTTGGAACAAAGCACATTTTGAAGTGGAACCAAATTAGATAGGTACTTCGTATTAATAAGAACTGACATAAATTTGTTATTTTTTGGAAATAAATTTGCAATAAATACCCACTAATTAATTAATGGAGGCAACAGTTACAAATGTCTGGCTAGTAGTTTACTGTGTACGGCCAAAGACTTACTCTACCAGATAAAGCAACTCAACGTCAAAATGGTGAGAAAATGAATGAGTAAGACGCAATTTCCATGTTTATTTTATTTGTAGATTTTGAATTAAATTTGCATAAAATTTGCATTAATTGATTAATTCACAATTTGTGGTAGAAGTTCTGAAGCCCCCACCTAGCGCCCTATCAGATCAAACAAACAGAATGAAAATTCGGTCAAGAATGTGAGAGAAAAGCAATTTTTGTATTTTTAGGATTAATTCTTGCATAATTACCATACATTATGATGGGTATAATTCAAAATTCTATGTGAGCAAGTTTAATGTGCATAACTCAGCCTGACCAAAATAAAGTAATCACAATTAAATTGGTTGAGAAAATGAAGGAGAAGAAATTTTGTGTGAATTTTGAAAAAATTGGCATAAATTGCATATTGATAATTTTTTCAATTTGCATAATTGATCTAATTCAAATTTGTGCAGAAGTCTTGAAGCCGCCACCTGAGCCCTAATCAGATCAGAACAAACAGAATGAAAAATCGCGGTCAAGAAATGTGGGAAGAAGAAGATTTTTGTTATTTTGGGGGATAATTTGCCATAAAATTACCATAATTAATCAATGGAGTATAATTTTCAAATTCTAATGTAGAAGTTGAATGTGCGATAATAAAAGACTCAGCCCTCCAATACGCAATCACAATCAAAATCGGTATGGAAATGAAGGAGGAAGTAGCATTTTTTGTGATTTTGAATAAAATTGCATTAAATTAAAACATATAATGAATTCACGGATTCTGTGGGTAGACAGTTTTAAATCCCCCACCTAGGCCGCAATCATATGAAACAATCAAATCATAAAATCGGCTGAGAAATGACGAAGAAGAAGCATTTTCAAAATGTGGACGGACACGGACGACGGACGACGGAAGGACGGACGACGGAAGACGGACGGACGCCGGACGCCACGCCATGGCATAAGCCATGGGCGCTTCGGGCCGGATGAGCTAAAAATTGCTTCCAGCATTGTAAACAGTGCTTAAAGAACAAGTAATGGTTTAAAGCCCAAGTTTAGTTTGGGTATCTCTTTTTATTTGAAAGCTAAGATGCACCACAATGGTTCATATCACACCAGATAACAGATTCGTGAATGCTGACATTTAGTTGGTTAAATTAATTAATAAAAACAATATCCCAAAACTAAAACGTGGGCTTTAAAATATGCATGAAAACAAAGAAACCTTATTCCTTTTTAGTATAATTCATTTGCTAGCATTTTTTTCTCAACTTTGTCTTTCAGCTTAATCTTATTTAATCAGGACATTATGAGTGTAGCATCATTACATGGGGAAAACATCAATGTGAAACAAATTTTGTTATGAGACAATATCAGAAACTTTTTGGTTTCCTTTCGATCTTATGCCATGAGCTCCTTAGAGGTTGATGATGGTGTAACAAGAACTGATTAGTTAACAAGTCCAGCAAAATATCCTATTCTGTAAACTTAAACAAATGACACATATAGAGTAATACAAACATCAAGGTGTTGTTTGAATCAGAATGTCCTTACCAGTTTGGTTTTGGCATTCTCTGTAACAGAAGCAGGAATGGAGACACAACTGCCAGGATCAACAATAGCTGGGCTGTGCTCCTTGTGGACGTGGAATCTTGGCTCACACTGGGTGATCAGGTCTATTGGATGACACATGGTACATCTTAGCTGCTTTCACGGCGTGAGGCGGCCGGCGAGTGGCTTGTCCCAAATACCCTTTTGAAAGAAATGAAGCTCAAGCAACTCAATAATTATTTAGAGTTTTCAAATCATGATAAGCCACACATTCAGAAGTTCTCACAATTTGTTGATTCATGATATTAAAATAAGGCACTCATTATCAAAATACAGCATTATTATTGCATCACCATCACTATTGCTCACTTTACACCATCATCACCATAATCATCACACAGTCATCATCACAATCATCATCACAATCATTCTTTAACATCACCACAACATCAATCCATCATGCAGCATCATCAGCATGCGTCACGTTCAATCACCACTATCACCCATTATAACCAATAATCATCATTATTGATTATCATGACATCATCATCACCATACATCATCACCTACTGACAGATCATTAACATCACCACCATAATCCATCTTTAACCTTTATCACGCATAATCACACGAGCTGCACCTCTGCTGACAAAAAACAATACTGATCCATAGTAAAAAGTCATATTTGAAAGCAAAAGACATATTTTGTTAGCAAAAAATGGGTAAATATACACATATTAAGCATGCCAATCAAATCTAAGAAGAAACATCTTTGCATTAAAAAAATCATATCTTTTGTTACGTTTTGAATGTTGAAAACAACATACGTAAATATCATTAAAGATACTAGTTTGGCAGCTGTAATCCCATAATCATCATTCATCATCAGGAGTCATCAGCGATCACATATTCACTTCTAACATCATACCGTCATTCATCATCACCATAATCATATTACAGCCATTCATCATCATCATCTTCACCACCATCATCATATCCACACGAACATCATCATCATCACCATCGATCATCACCACCCTTATCAAAAGAATCCTTACATCATTACCATCATACATTGTAATCATGCAACTATCACTTATTATCACTTACCATACAATATCCATCACCTACTCATCTCCATTACCTATATGAACCATTGATATGATACAGACGTCTTACCTGTAAATAATGCTCCATTAGCCCAGCACACAGCACAAATGAGCCATCATTTTCAGCCACGTTGTACACACAACTTCAGACTCTTCTTTACACAGTGGCTGCAAAAGAAACACAAAAGCCAATACTAGGGTCCATTCTTTGCTAAGTATATACTTTTGGTCTCTACAGATCATTGAGAAAAATAGTCAACCTCAGAATGGGAAGATTTTTAGAAAGTGGAAAATCACGATTGCATGTTGCTTCGCAATTAATATGAGCGAGTCTTTATGTTTTTTTTTCCTTTTAAATAACTTTTAATGTTTAGCCCACAGTAACATTTATATGTAAAATGCATCTCCGTCACGTGACGGAGATGACGTGATGGAGACGTGACGGAGCTGACAACTTTGTAATCTAATTTAGCATAAACAAATTAAAATTAGATATTTTATGCACTGAACAATAATAAATAGACAGGCGGTTAATGGAGCTTCAAAATGATTCACATACAACAATGCATTTTTAATCTCACTTTATTGTTTATTTTGTAATAAATGAAAATGTCGCATCCACATGTCATCTCGTCACTTTTGTGACGGAGCATTGGGCTCCGACAGTTGATGGCTAATATCATTATCCTTATAACCTCATTCCAACATCTGCGGATAAGACACCATGTGTGCTGGTAGCCATGAAAATTGGAAGAAAATCCTGTTAAGTTCTTTACACTTCAGCATGTCATACCGTCGTGCAGCACGAGAAGATCGAGACCTAGGATGCCCAAAATGTATCGGTAGATGGCGCCTCTAACGTTTATGACGGAGATGACGCAAAATTCTTAATGTTTGATATTTGTATATCTAATGGTAATAATGTTATATAGAACACTCTGAATGAATTTAAAGCATTAAAAACGTTGTTCAACATGCTTCATCTATTGACATTGGCCGACAGTCAGATATTCTTGTTGTGTATTCAAAGGGACAATGCGGTTATCAGTGGTATGGATAAGGGAAAATTTAAAATAATAGTCAGGACAAATAATTCATCACTTTTTTGTAGGTTACCCCTAATTTACTGAATGTAAGTCATTGTAACAGCAACAGAAGTAATGCAAATGACCTTCTATTTTTTAACAATATACCCTTAAAGGTGATTAGCTAACATTTAGCCAAGTTAAAAAAATCTGAGCTACATGATTCCGCCAATGACTACCATTGTCTTTGAATAAGGTCTAAAAATGACGCCGCTGACTAAAAAAATTGTATCAAATGATTATTTAATGCTTTAAAAAGTGAAAAATCGTAACGTTGTCGATTTCACCTGCCCAGATATTTCTCCATAAGACTTACTGAGTGTACCCTACGCCTATTTAACTGCGCGCCCGAGTTTTATATGTTTATTCATGTCATAACTTGCCATGGGCAGTGTAACTTTCCCAAACTTTCTTATTTTAGGATGTTTATTTGTCCATATGAACACTACTGATGAGTAGGTTCAGATATAAACATTTGACAGATTTTTTAATTGAATGCCGCACAATGTTTCGCCTAATGCAACTTTAACTAGAGGGACTCAAGAGTATACACTTAGCGAAGAAATGACCCACTACTGTATTACATGGTTTCATGTGAGTGTATACACTGCTGACTGTTTTATCAACAGTGCGCCACAGTCTAACATTAGCAATAAATGGCCATTCAGCTACCACCTTTGTTCAACAGTTTAAAGCACTATCAACTTCTAAAATATAATCCCCTCATAGGGAAAATTCCTGAATGAATGCTGTATTTGTGTGTATGTGACCTGTCTTTCTGCTGTGTCTGTAGGTGCGTAGGTGGGGTAACGCAAGTGGAGGTATGGCGCTGGTTACATGAGTAGGTAAGGCTGTATGTACACTATACATGTATTATTTCAAAACTTGAATCGAATATTACCACCTGATTTCTCCACTGCTATTTATTGCAACATAATTTGTAAAACAAAAAGATAGTTCAAAATTTGATGGAAACCAAAGCTAATGAAAGTAGTATCACATTATTTTAAATTTTTGCCAGTGTCAGATATTAGTCAGAAGTTTCGTACTTTTGTATTTTCAGTTCATATGTACAAGTAAAGGCACTTGCATCAACCCAATCAGGCGCAACTTAATACAACAGTTATTCCCACCACTCAATTTCCAATGTCAATCAACCTCACGCTTCACAAACTTGTGTACAAGCTTTGTCAAAAGTTTAAACACACAACCTTTTCATACTCACTGTAGGTGTTCTTGCTACAAGCGGTATGATAGTGGCGTCCGTAGTGTAGAGCAACAGGAAAGGGCTTCGTACTGATCAGAACCTGGATTGCTTCTTTGCTGCGTTGTCTAATAAAACAAAGAAAAGATGAAGTTTTCCATTTCACAAACACTTCAGTCTTTAAAGCCAAGGTGGTCTCTATTGCATACCTACAAAATTAACATTGTGTAAAATCCTCTGGTAATAGAGAACAATACGATTAAGATCTTAACAAGATATAGAGCCTAGCAAACTCAGTTTAAATTGGAATTTATAGTGGCCATTACGACTTTATTTGAATTATTAGTCTTGTGGAGACAAAATTAATGGCATAGAACACACACTAAGCTGGGCAATTGGTTTGGGGACATTTGTGCAAATACTTAGTAATGATCTGATCTATGCAAGATTTCCAGACATGTCCTTCATAATACGTGTCAGAGACATGAGATGATTTTGCTGGTTGCTAGGAAGGGTGGCAAATGAGATCCCTTGCCTTTAACTATACAAATGTACATGCTGCTATCTGACTTACTATATAACGACAACATAAAAATAAAGACTATTTAATCAGGGACATGAGGGTCAACTACACCAAAGCATCTGCTGAAATATGGCTTCTCCACTTGGGGCAACTCTTTAGCACAGAGGCTAGAATTATGAAGACATAAGACCTTGCGATGACTGACTAGAGCTATCACGAAAAGGGAAAGGCATTATTTTTTAAATGGGCAGTTCTCTAAACAATCAATATTTATGATCTCACTTTAAGCTGGTTGGGTGGATAAATTTATACCAGAAAATGCATGACAAGCAGTTTTAACCTTATTATATTTCATTAGAATATGCCATACCTTATGAACTATACTTGAATATTAAATTATTGTTCCAATACAAAACTATTATTATTTACGTATGTTAACAACACTTCAAACAAGGCAGTTGGACAGGGTAGCGTCAGCAGCTGGCGGTGTTGTCAATATCTGTTCACTGGGCAAGGGGACCAGTCGACGCTTAGTTCATTAGTTACGTGTTTGTGAGTACTGGAATTAT